>VDFB02068013.1:0-37509 GCA_007258455.2 Sequoia sempervirens | reverse complement strand
GGGAGGAGGCGGGTATAGAAAGTTTGGGGCACATGGAAAGATTAAGAAGAGTGGAACTCAAAGCAATTAGCAGATCAAGTGTCGAAGGTTGCATTCAAAGCATGCAGGTAATTATAGTTTATAGGCATTAATAATTCTAATTATTTTTAATTGATTGTGCATTGGCTAGTGTGTTGATGTGTAAAGGATTTGCAGAACTGGCCAAAAGAAGAAATAATGGTATGCACGCGGGCGGTCCCTGATGCGACCACACTTGTTAATTCCGTTGTAAACTCATTTCCCAATCTCTATGTAGTTGACTCCTTTGCTGACCAGAAAATCATGTCCGAGCCATCCCTGAAATGGCCCTCCACTGCTCGTTGCATTCTTCTATGTTTTGTTGTGAATTGTGAATCTCCAAAAACTTTATTGGGGTTCGAACCTAGATTAAATGATCACGAACATACATATGTAATTATTGATTGTAATCATGACATGGAGTTGGAGGAGGGTAAATGGGTATGGACAACTCTCTTGACACAACATTCCACCTTCCACAATTACATTTCATGTTTCCCACAATCACAGGCACGCATAGTCGTACGTCGGATATTCGAAGAGGTTGAAGGAGAAGTGGAGAAAGGACTGCTCGTGGCGGGAGAAGAGGAGGAAGTGGTGGAGGCTTTCACCCGCTTATGTGTTTTTCTATCAAATTAATATTATTGTCTAACAATATTTGATAGAAATATGAGTTAAATAGATACATGGTAATGAAAAAACATTATTTTATTTAAATATAATTTATAGAAAATTGTAGAAAATAGATATTTTATTATTTATTAAAAATTTATCAATGATGTAAATAAAAAAATATGAATAATAGGATAATAATTTTTTACAACTTTTAAAAAAAAATTATATTAGAAAAAGATGATAAATTATAAGTTAATTTGTGTATGATGATCAAGTTATAGATACAATTTATTAATAATATTTGAGAAAAAATATAATTTTATTTGGTGGTTGTGATCATGTTTTATATCATTTTTAAAAGAGGTCTTATCTAAAGTGCACAAGAGATTAGAATGATGCAATATTCAATTCAACTATGTAGATTGTAAATCAACAACTTAAGGATTGTGTGGAACCATAATAATAACTAGCAATCACACCTAAAGAAAATATAGTGAACTTTTTGTTAAATTTGTTTATTAATAAATAGGAAAACCAATTTAGAGCCGTAATGCCTTTAATAAACATTAATTGAAAATAGAATTTGAGTGGTAGAAATGCTTTTTATAATAGACAACCAAGAAGCAACTTAATAATATGTTGTAATTCTATACAAAATAATGATTCAACAGTGTTTCTTGAATATATGAGTTGCATGAGGGGCCTTGATTTGCATCCAAGTAAAATCCAAACACTTAATAGGAATGAACCATAAGCAAGGAAGTGTTGTGACCTATTTCACAAATCACCCCATTCCACATGGGGACCCTCGATGGTTTGTTTTTAGGGTTTAGTTTTGAGTTGCAATTTCATAGGGTCTTTCGCTTTGTGGGTTTCAAGTCATAGTCTGGAGTCATCATCCGAGCCAAGTTGAAATTTCAAGCCTGAAACTGCGCATAAACATCATAGAAGTGTTTAGAAGACCTTGCCGACGAGGATCGCATGTGCTTTCCCATTCCAATTTCCTACACTTTTTAGGGATTTTGTTTTTGTTTTTGCTTTTTTCGTTTTTGGCACTTTTAGGCCATTTGGGAATTTACTATTTTTAGAAAGTTGTTTTTTCGCTTTTTCTATTTTTAGAAACTTTCTATTTTTGCCAGGGTTCCCACCAATCAAGGAGTTAAAGTTTCCATCTTTGGACTGAAAAGCATGCAAAAATCACCAAAAAATCTAAAAGGCAAGTAAAAAGCATGCAAAAGTCATTGAAAAATCATAAAATCAACCAAAAGCCCTTTTAGACAAAAAAAATTGGAAAAATTAGATAAAGGGCATAAGAGCAATCAAAAATCAGATAAAAAGCAATCAAAAATCCGATGAAAAGCATGAAAAGCAATGCAAAAATAGTGAAAAATCTCAAAAAAAAAAAAAAGTAGAAATCAAAAGATCATGGGTTGAGATAATGTCAAGTTCGCCCAACTTGTTGGAGACATGGCAAGATCAATGGAAAGTCCACCTAGCAGTTGAAAGAAATAAAGTAGAAATCAAAAGATCATGGGCTGAGATAATAGTAACCACCTGATTGGTTACTATTAAAGTAGATCTAGAAGGCATAAAAGAAGTTCAGGCGTTCCAACAAACAGGAAACAATCCACCAAAGGTTTATTATAGGAAGAATCAGGAGCCTTTGACCTCGTCTGTCCCTCCACATAACTTCCAAACACCTCCACATCCCCCAGCCTTTTTTGAGAGATGCGCCTCAATACAAGCAAAGAAATAACACTAATAGTTTCATTAATAGTTTTCCTCACAAAGATGAATTGAAAATAATAAGACATTATGTGACTGAGGAAGTGAGGAAAATCAAGGTGAGTGTGTCATTGTTCGAACTGATGAAAGTGTTGAAGATAAGAAACACATTCCTTGATAGCTTGAAAGACTCGACACAAAATTCAACCAACACAATTCAGAAGGCGACAAGTTCCATGAATAATGTAAATTTTGTTCAAAATGAATAGTTCCAAGAACCACCTTAGACAGTAAATATTGCTCAGGGATCTCAGGGTTCCAAAGTGACTCGAGGCTTGTATGAAGTAAAAGAGGGCATCTAAAATGCTAGGTCAATAGACAACCAAAATTGAGCAAGCACGCGGAAGTTCAAAAGAACATAAGATAGAGAATTCCACAAAAGAAATGGAAGCTCCACAAGTCGAGAAGAATAGCAAGACTAAAGCAAAAGAGGTAGAAGCTAGAGTACAAAAATGAAGCCCGGTGATATTTTACCAAGCAAAAGATGAGCCAACTCCTTTCCTTGTTTCACTCTGGATTTTCAACAAACTCCTGCACAATTTTTTGATCGACTCAAGAGCATCCAGTAATGTCATGCCATTAGCTGTATGTCATAGATTGGGTTTGACACCCACAAAGAAAAATAAGAAAGTGACACAATTGGATAAAAAAAAAAGTTCCAGTAATAGGAGAGTTGAATAATATTCATATGTAATTATCATCCAATCCAAGAATTCAACATTTCATCGACATTTCTGTAGTCGATATCCCAGATGGATACGGAATGGTTTTCGGATGAGACTGGACCTGCAGATTGAATGGTTACTTCGCCACTAATTTCTCACATATGTGGTTACCATGGAGGGGTATTCCCAATCAAATCAAAATTGAGAGCACACCAAGACTTAAGTTGATGATTACTGAGTATTGGGGAAAATAATGAAATTTTGTTTTGTGAAATAGATTTAGGTCAGTATAGACCAAAGACACCAGAGGTCTTGATGCTGCACTACTCAGAAAATCAAATAGATTCATTGAAAGTCCCAAATTCAATAAAATTTCCTATGGAAAGCGATGAAGAGCTATCACCAAATGAAGGTGAAAGTATGTTCAAAAATTTCAGAAGATTTGTGCTTAAGAGTGTGAGACAAGAAAGAGAATTGGGAAGTTATGCTTTTGTGCAATACTTGTTGTTGCCCAATTGGTGTTGGATTCATAATATTTTTCATTTTAGGTTCTCTTGTGTGATGGGAAAAATGGCCTTAGATCAAGTGCATGCAAGGATTTTCAAAATTTCAGAAGAGGAATGTTTTAACTTAACAATGAAAAATGAAGACAGTGATTTTGATAGAGAGTTCTCGTCAGAAGGAGAAAGGATACAGGAAATAAACAAATTTCAAGAAGATAATTCAATGGAAGAGATTCAAAAAGATGAAATATCCAGTCCCAAGCAGTTGCAAGATCAAGAGCAAGTTTGGACCTTGAGATTTGATGGTTCAAAGTCCAGAAAGGGGAACAAAATTGGTTATGAGTTGGTTAGTCCATTAGGTGAGACCTACTTATCTTCCCTGAGATTACAATTCCCCTGTACCAACAATGTAATGAAATATGAGTCTTTAATCCATGGATTGCTCCATGCAATTCAAAAAAAGGTTAAAATCTTGCATGTTAATAGGACTCAGAAATTGTGGTAAGGCAAGTAAGGAAGAAGTACACTTTAGATGAAAAAAGACTAAGAGGATATAGAAACCATGTCTGGGATCTTATTGAAATTTTTGATGCTTTCAATATCTGATCTATATATCTCTCTCAAAAAAAAGTTGCAAATTCACTAGCGCAATTAGCAAGTTCCTTAGAACTACTTGAGATGGATGCCGTGAATAAATTTATAGTAGAAATCACTTGGACACCATCAGTCCTAGACAATATCACAAATTTCCAAGTGTTTGATGATGACAAACACATTCTAGATTTCTTAACAAATTCAGATTTTTTCCTTACCCAAATCATTGACGAAGAAGAAGACCGAGGAGAGGTTGAATTTGATGTAGAAGGCATAATGAATTTAAAGACCAATAGCACCCCAAAGGAATGATACAGCTTGAAAGAATTTTTGATCAAGATCAAATCAATGCAATTAAATACCAAAGGAATGATTGAGGTCAACACGAGGCAGTAAACTTGGGAAAAAAATGAAGCCAGAAATGTCCTCATTGGCAAGGTATGCACGCCTGAAGAAAAGGAAAGAATAATCGAAAGCTTAAGAGAGTTTGGACATATTGTTGCCTTGAGTTACAAAGATTTGAAGACATACGACACTGCAATCATCACTCACACAATCCCCCTCAAGGCAGGCAATAAACCATTCAGGCAACACCAAAGGCCATTCAATCCATTATTGGAGCCCTCATTTTTCAAGAAGTAAAGAAGTTCATGTCAGTAGGAATCATCTTTCCAGTATGCCACTCAATGTGGGTCACTAACTTGGTACTTGTTCATAAGAAGAATGGAGAGATATGACTATGTGTAGATTTTTGAAATCTCAACAAGGCTTCAGGAAAGGACAATTACCCATAGCCATCACTAGACGAAGTAATCCAAATTGTCAATGGATCCCAAATGATGTCCTTCCTTGATGGATATTTAGGATACAATCAAGTGCTAGTAGAACCTGAAGATAGAATCAAGACGACATTCACGACAAAGTGGGGTACTTTTGCATACCAAAGAATTCCATTCGGGTTGATTAATGCTGGAGCCACCTTTCAAAGAGCCATGGACATTGCATTCAAAGATCTTATATTGAGGTGTATTATCATCTACATGGACTACCTCAATGTATTTTCAAAGAAAAGGGAAAGTCACGTTCAAGATTTGATAAAGATATTTCAGAGATGTAGAAGATATGGAATTTCCTTAAACCCAAAGAAATGTATATTTGGGGTGAATGAAGGAAAATTACTTGGCCACGTGATAACAGAGAAAGGGATTCTTATTGATCCTAATCGTGTAGAGGCCATATCGAGAATCAGCTTTCCATCAAGCCAAAAAGAGTTGAAGTCTTTCTTCAAAAAGATTACTATTGTAAGAAAGTTTATAATAGGATTTGTAGAGATAGTAAGACCCTTGAGTGAGATGTTGAAGAAAGATGCGAAGATAGAATGGACAGAGCCAACAAAGAAGGAATTAAAATAAATTAAACAAGCCATAGTTGTGATCCTATACTGGTCAGTCCTGACTACACAAAGCCCTTCTACCTCCATTCTTTCGCTTCAAAACATACATGTGTTGCAATGCTCACCCAAAGGACAGAAGAAAAGGATGAACATCCTATTGCTTTCATGAGTGCACCATTCAAAGATGCAGAGCTTAGATACTTGAATGTGGAGAAACAAGCATATGCCTTGGTTAAGGAAATCAAGAAGTCTCAACATTATGTTCTAAGAAGCAAAGTCTTTGCCATTGTCCCAGATGTGGCTGTTAAAACCCTTTTGATGAAAAAAGAGTTAGGAGATAAAAGAGGCAAGTGGGTTGCTATTATTCAAGAATATGATATAGAGATCCAACTGATGAAATTTTTTTGTGGCCAAGCCTTAATGTAGACTATCGCCACAGGACTAGAACTGGTGCAACAAGTCTACGAATTACAAGAACTTTCTCCTGATGAATGGCTACTTTCTACTCAACCACAAGTTCCCTAATCATCTGAATCCAATACAAAAGAGGACCTTGAGAATGAAAATCTAGAGATATGTGTTGCAAGGAGTAGTACTATACAGGAGAAATCATGAAAGATTTTTCCTAAGGTGTCTTGGAAAAGAAGAAGCTAAACAAATAATGGAACATTTTCATTCCAAATTTGGAACTAGCCATGGAGGAGCACTAGCAATAGCACACCAAGTTTTGATGGCCAGATATTATTGGCCAACAGTGTTTAAATATGTGTACGATCATGTAAAAACCTGCCACACATGCTAGATAACCATTTCCCGAGAGAAGAACCCCACTATGTAACTCCAACCTGTGATTGAAGTACAAAATTTTGTGAAATGGGGACTCAATTTTATTGGTATGATCAATCCACCTTCCTCCGTGCAACACAGGTATATTCTAACTGCAACTAACTATTGCACTAGATGGTCAAAAGCTCAAGCCTTGAAACTATGTACAACGGATACGGTAATTAAGTTCTTAGAAGAAAACATTATCACTAGATTTGGTTGTCCTTATGCTTTAGTTTGTGATAATGGATCCGCATTTTCTTCTTTGAAATTTTCTAACTAGGCTTTTGAATATGGGGTTACTTTAAAATTTTCATCAAATTATTATCCCTAAGGAAATGGATTGGCCGAATCCACCAACAAAAAATTGTTGAATGTTATAAAGAAGTTGTTAGACAAGAACCTGAGGGACTAGCACACACAATTAAGATTCGCTCTTTGGGCAGATAGACTAAGAATAAAGAGCTCCTTAGGTACATCACCATATCACCTGGTATACAGATAGGATCCTATATTCCCTATACAACTGAGAATTCCCATGCTACAATTCATGCAAGAATGTTTGGATCAAGAAGATAGAATCAAAATCAAATTGACACAACTGTTACTTTTGGAAGAGAAGAGAGATCAGGGACTGGAAAATTTTGTAAAACACCAAGGGATCGTAAAGAGATGGTTTGACCGAAGAGCTAGAATAAAGGCGTTTCAAATTTCTGACTTAGTCCTTTGCTGGGACAAAGCACATGAGCGAAAAGGAGACCATGAAAAATTTGACAACTTATGGATGGGTCCCTATCAGATTTCAAAAATTATGGGAAACAATGCATTCAAACTAAAGACGTTAACCGGAGATGATGTCCCATTGCCAGTCAATGGGAAAATTCTCAAACACTATTTCCAGTCTTAGACTCCTAATGAGTCTTGCTTTGTACATAGTTAGATTAGTTTCGATTTGGTTATCTTTTCCTTCATTTGCTTTAGCTTAGTTTTTCCTGCTTTCTAGGTTTGGTCTGCTTTTCCTTAGATTAGGCTTTGAATAAGGAGGGTTTTCCATTTGTGAGAAGGGTGATGTTGCTTACACGCTCACTTTCGATTGACCTTGCAAAGGTGCATTCAGTCTATTCCTTGGATAGAATACTTGTGGATAATTTTAGAATCCTAGATTGATTATTTCTAAAGTATCTTAAAAGGCTAAGGTTAGTACTTGGCTAGAGAGGGAATCATCTATTGTATCTTAACCTTGAGTCCTATGGTTATTATATATTGCACACTTAATGGATTCTCTAAGTCATTATGGTCTCCTGGGTGAATTCATGGCTAAAATATCAAAATTCTCACTTCAGCGCCACTATAATACCCAAACCCATGTGAGCTTCACTGCTTACCAACCAAAGTGCGGAAATATATGAAAAGAAAAGAAATAAAAATGAAAATAAAAAAACTTGGTTTTCGATGTGCGGACATCTCTACAGGAATACACTCGATAAACAAAGAAAATAACAAATGATAAATTGCCCGAAGTAGAGCAATCTCTGTGAGATTGTAGTGATAACCTTGTCGAGGCTATGGACACTTGTTGGCAGCAAGGTTCTATCCAAGGAAGCTTTTGGAGTTAAGAAAAATTGAACAAAGAAAGCCATAATGGAACGAAAGACTCATAATGGTCTTGTGAGTTGGAAATAAACGCATTTTGCACACACTTGTGACCAAAGGACAAAATATTTTGATACAATTTAGGATTACTCTTCCTTTTTTAGTGCTTTTTTTCACTAAGGGGTAATTTAGTTAAAGTTAATTTAAGATTCTAGGTTTGAAGTAGGTCTTATCTTTTGAATGTACAGGAACATTCCTCACGTGGAGTCACCAGATGTTGTGACCTATTTCACACATCGCCCCATTGCACATGGGGACCCTCGATAGTTTGTATTTAGGGTTTAGTTTTGAGTTGCAATTTCATAGGGTCTTTTGCTCTGTGGGTTTCAAGTCATACTCTGGAGTCATCATCCAAGCCAAGTTGAAATTTCAAGCCTGAAACTACACATAAGTTTCATAGAAGTCTTTAGAAGACCTTGCAGACGAGGATCACCTGTGCTTTTGCCGAATTCTGACACTTCCTATTTTTTAGGGATTTTTCTTTTTTGCTTTTTGCTTTTTTTGTTTTTTGCACTTTTAGGCCATTTGGGAATTTACTATTTTCATAAAGTTGCTTTTTCGCTTTTTCTATGTTTAGAAAATTTCTATTTTTGGCAAGTGCCAGAGTCCCCACCAATCATGGAGTTAAAGTTTCCATCTTTGGACTGAAAAGCATGCAAAAATCACCAAAAAATCTAAAACGCAAGTAAGAAGCATGCAAAAAGTCATTGAAAAATTAGAAAATCAACCAAAAAGCAGGCTCTTTTAGATAAAAAATATGGAAAAACCAAATAAAGGGTATAAAAGCAATATAAAATCATACAAAAAGAAATGAAAAATCTAATGAAAAGCATGAAAAGCAATGCAAAAATAGTGAAAAATATTAAAAAAAAAGAAAGTAAAAATCAGAAGATCATGGGCTAAGATAATGTTAAGTTCGCCCAACTTGTTGGAGACATGGAAAGATCAATGGAAAGTCTGCCCAGTATTTGAAAGAATCTTGGCAAGACCTTGGGAAATTCTGACCTGCACATGGAAAGAATTCTTCCAAGTTCGCACAGCTCTTGAGTGGAATGGAAGAAGGAAAGGAAAGTTCGCTAAGGCTAAGAAGAGGAATGGAAAGGATGAAGGAAAGTCTGCCCTTGAGAGGAGTGGAAAAAATGTTGTGAAGTCCTCCCTTGAGTATGGCAAGACCTCTCTAAATTCCGCCCATCACTCTTGAACACTTGGAAAACTTTCTTCAAAGTCTTCCTAGCTTAGTAAGGGAGAAAAAATTGGATTTTTGGATAAGTATGGGTAAGTGGAAAGATAGATGGAAAGTTTGCCCAAGCTTAAAATGGTTAGAATTTTGACTAAGTAAAAAAAATGAAAGATGGAAAGAATTCTTCCAAGTTTTCCCTACCTAGAAGATGAATGGATAAACACATGGAAATTTCGCCTTGCTCAAGAAAATGGAAGGAAACACTTCAAGTCTACCATGGGATGATAGGAAAAATGGAGATAAAATGGTGAAGTCTGGCTTTGCTAATGACACACGACTAAAATTTGTCTAAGGCATGGAACATCTAGAGGGAAATTATGAAATGGCCAAGACATGAGAAAATATGCCATAATCGAGAAAGGAATAAAAACCCATGAAAAAATTGAAAATTAAAAGAAAGCATGGGTAAAATAAATAAAAAAATGAAAATTAAAGGTTGAGAAAATTGAAAAAAATCACATGATAAACCTTTAATTATTTTTAACACTTAGAGAAAAATCGAGCTCTATGGATAAACTTCAAAATTTCAATGAAGATAAAGATGAAGAGCTAAAATTTTAGAAACTTTCCTCGATAAACAAGAGTCTACATTCGATGAACTTGAAAGAATTGCTAAATGGATCAAATTTTTCAAATTTATAAGGCATTCTCAAGTCATTATCAACTCACAATTTCGATTTGAGAAGAGGTTTAGAGCTCTCTCCATTTCAAGAGATAGTAAATTTTTCGAGAGAGAATTTTTTTGAAAGATAGAAATTTTGAGAGTTAAATAATTAATGTTTTTTGAGGTGAAAGAACGAAGAAAGAGGTAGAATTCTAAGCTGAAGGTCAAAATTTTTAGAGGATTGCTTTCTTTTTAGTAATAAAGACCAAAATTTTGAAGTTTACAATTAAATTGCCAGCCACAGAGTGTAATCTTGAAATTTGATCAATTGTTTTTACCTTAGTCAGGCATGCCATAGTCCATGTATATGTATCCCACCACACAGAACAACATCTCAGGCTCCAACTCAGTCATGATAGATATTAAGGACATGAAGACTCTCATGTGTACTTTTGCTAATGAGCTGGTTATCATCAAATGGTAGCAGGTGATGCCTCCAAAGACGAGCACTCAGACCTATAATGGAAGCAAGCCATCCTCTCAACAGAACACATACCAGGGGCTTTCCCAAGGTGGAGGCCAACAAACAACATGCGTGAACCAAATAGTTTTGGTCACCATGTTGTTTTAGATGGTAAAAGACACCTAGAGCAGAGAAATGATCCTAGGCCAGAACAAATTGGTGGAAGAGGAGAACACATGGTGCTTCTTATGTAGCAATAGCCATATGCCCCAAAATTTCCCAAGGGGGAATATACAACAAAGGGTAGTGAAAAAGAGAAACAAGGGCATGCTCATGAATGTGAATGAGTACGAATCATCTGAAATGAAGAATGCTCATTTTAGAGAAAAAATGCAAGGGATGTCCTTGGAGCAAGAGCTAGACATTGCACTCGACCAAGCACTATTCTCATTGATGGAGGAAGAAGATGTAGTATTCATAAGCGAAGCTCCAACAACTAGCGCTCTGCAAGTACAATAAAATTATAACATGAGGTCTAAAAGAAGGCTCACTAGAGAATATGTGCAACAAAATTTTCCACGACCTCAACCATGTCAACTGCCACCACAAGAGATGTAGTTTCCACCACCTGGCATCTAGTGTGTCCCATAGTCACATATTCTACAATTTCCCAAGAAAGGGACGAGTGAAACACCAAACCCAGTCACGTCAGAATGTTTTCTTCCAAAAATGAGGGAAATACCATTGTTTAAGCCAAAGGCCCAAACAGTCAGGACACTTAACATGGTGGAGCAATTGAAGAAGGTGCCCACTACTATATCATTGTGGGACATCATATGTATTCCTAAATAAAAGACTCTGATTCAGGAAGCATTGAAGAAAGAAGAGAAAATGCCTTAGACGTGAGTAGCTCTAATATGTGATCAAAGAAAAGACAAGGTACCCGCATCAAAATCTCAAGTGCCAACAGCTGCAGCATATGCAAACAATGCAAACAACATAAACAATGCAAAGGAGATAGAGGTAAGTAGGTCCAATCCCACACCTTTATTTTTAACACTTATTGTGGAGATAAGCTTTTTCATAATAATATGACTGATTTGGGATCCAGTACAACTGTCATGCCAAAACAAGTGGCTGATGCCTTGGAGCTTAGGTATGATCCCCTTGAGAAAGGAATCATGCAACTAGATGGGAAGAAGGTCCCAACCATCAGCCGGATAAAGGACTTGTCTTTGACCCTCTTCTCATGTCCAAGTCAAACAGTCACGTAAGTATTAGTTATAGAAATTTTATTGGTCTTCAGAATGTGTCTATCAAGAGATTTCACCACCAAGCTTGGTGAATACCTACCACTTGATTCATCCCACTTGATATTGAGAACTAGGCATAGGGTGAAGATGAATATTCTTTCTGAATCTTTACATCTCAAATATATTATGGAAAATGCTATCCTATGCTTTGAAGCTGCACATACCTCTATCTCTCAATAGGAGATATATTTTGTAGAAATGCTAGAAGATCAAGAGGATACAAGTGAGAGGACTCCTGAGGAAGAAGTGCTACTTGACCAATTCATTGATTCTGATCCATTCAACAACTTCCATGTGACAAAGCTAGGAACCTATGTAATTTTTGATAGTGATCAAGTCTTTCTGAAACTGATGAAGGATTAGGAGAAATTTGATGACCCATCTAATAAAGCCAAGTCTATGGACCCTATATTTTGACAGTGCCAACTGTAAAGCCAACTATAGAGTAGGTGTCTAATTACTATCTCCGATGAGATCTAAAACTCTTAGAGCATACCATTTTTTGTTCTCATGCTTGAATATTGATGCTAAATATGAGGCCTTGGTCCATGGTCTAATCCTTGTATAAAGAATGGGTATAAAGAGAGTGCAATTTTTTAGGGATTTAAAGTTGGTGGTGAGCCAAGTCCATAGTCAAGAAATTGCAAATAGTCAAATGAATTCATATAGACATCAGATTTGGGACTTGATCAAGAGTTTCAAAGCCTTCAACATATAATTTATTCCTCGATCTCATAATAGTGTCACTGATTAGATGGCTCACAAGTTGAACCAGTTTCTGACTCAACCAAGCAAAATGCAGTGCAAGTTATTGTCTGACCCTCAATTCCTGACAACAAAAAAAATTGGAAAGTTTTTGATGATGACACTTAGATTGCTACCTTCATACAAAAAGGAGGAATGGTTCTCGATTGTTTTCCCCCAAGAGAAGAATTTCCCGAAGAGCAGGTCATTCAATTAAAAGGGAACAAGCTTCCTAGAGGGTTGATTTCCCTCAAGAACCTTTTTGACTATGAAGATGCAAGAAATGGAAAGTGAAGATTCACTGCAAATGAAAGAGATTATGAAGAGCTTGATGTTGGAAGTGGTAGAAAGTTGAAATTCGGAAGGGAGGATTCATAGAAAGATAAAGAAAAATTAAGGGATTTGTGCTATGAGTATGACAAAGTTTTTTCTTGGACCTATGATGATATTAGAGGTTATTGTTGACACCAAAATTTGACGAGGTAATAGAGTCTTATGGGAAACTCAGTTTAAGGGGGACCTTTTGCACTAAACTGAGTAACCTCTAGATTTTTAGAGAAGCCAACTTCTTCTATAATGGGGTTTGGAAAGGGAAAAGGAAACAAATATAATAAAATAAAGTCTAACCTAATGCGATGTGCCAAGATTTAATGATGGGAACGATAAATCATAGATTTAAGGGCCTGAATGGTGTTGTATTCCAAAACATCAGAGACTTAAGAATATAGCATAGAAAATTTATTTATTGACATAAAATAACGTTGCATACGTTCTTACTACCAGGAAGAGTCATTATAAATGATCTAGGTAAGCAGACTTGCATCCAACATATATAGAAGTTCTCAAATGAAGTGTTAAGACAATATAAAGAACAGTTCATAGTTCGATCAAATAGCATAAAAAAAAAGAATGGACAATAATTGGCACAGTCTGAGAGTTTTTGCAATTAAAATAAAATAGTAGTAAAGGCCTAGCATCTTTTTACTAAAACCAACATGTTTTTCCCTAGTTCCAGACCATTTCTCATCAACAGAGAAAGTATATATAGCAAGAAAACTTCCCACTGCTTCGGAGAGCAATAACAAAAAAGATCCTACAATCTTCTGCAATGATGCTTGAATCAGAATATTCCCAAGGCCGTTACAAAAAGATCGAGCCAAAACACAACATCTAGTCATCCTGGGCATAGGTGCATCCTCTGTAATGATGGAAGTGGTCCTGGCTAGACAAGTATCATCCATTGGTGCGAATGATTATGACAAGCAGCAACCAATAACATTATTTGGTTCATCTGGTTCATCACCCACATAACAAATCCGTTGCTTAGGTACGTGGCAGCCTTTTGCTACCTGCATGAACCTTTCTCCCATCGCTGTAGAGGATTTTCAAAAATGCAACACGTGTCAAATGGGGTGAGAACCTTATCACAGTGGAGGGAATGTTCATCAGTTGGGAACAAAAGACGCATGGCAGCATTTCACTGCCCTCAGTTGTTAGTTCATCTCTACATTGAAAGATTTGCAAATGGTTGACACGTAGCAAGAGTCCACTATAGCTAGAAATTGTGGGGCAAGGAATGAGGGTTTCATGGAAACGTCTCGCAGCCTGATGAGGCGTCAAGGAAACAAGTAACAAAAGCATCCCGTAGTCACGACAACTGGAAGCACAACGAAGTGTCCTAGGATCTGAAGGGAATGCCGATACTCGAAGTTGTAAAGAGTAGATGCATGGAGCGAAAAATCAAAACTTTGATAAAAGGCTGAGTAGACTTGGCGATGCATAGGCCGGTGCATACAAAAAAATAAACCTAAAGGGAGCTGGTTAAATATTTATTAACAACTTTTGGCGACTATCAGAGGTGTTTCGACTAAGGAACAGAGAACCCAAAATTTCTCTGGTTCTGCAGACCAAAGCCTTAAACATTGGGCTAATGGAGTCATAGATTGGAAAGAGCCGCCTGCAAAGGCGACCATTCATCTTTAGATAGGTTCACTATGTTGCACAAATTTTCCTATGCTCCACTTAGATCAATAGTTTCTTTGTCAGGCATCATATTGGGTAAACTGGCCCCTGCTTGTATATGAAATAGAAGCTGTAAGAGCGGATGAGTGACTCCATCAATGTCGATTTCCGTGGGAGGATGGTTGACATCCTTGAAAGCCTCTAGGTCATTTTCCTTCTCTTCTATAATTTCTACGATCTACATAGTTATCGCAATAGAGCCATCCTCGAGGAACGGAGATGAAAATCCCTTCTTGCCTAACTTAGAGAAACTTCCCTATATGCTATCCATTTTCTTACTCATAATAGCCACAGCTACCTTAGGGAATTAGAAGGTAGAGTGGCAATGGATGAATTTATTTTCTATTTGAGCAGTAGAGTCATGATCCTCAATACCCACTCCAACAAGGTTCTCATCAGAGACCGAGTATAGCTTGGTGAGAAAATCTTTTTCCTCAGGAACCCTCTCCAAGATGAACCATGGGAACTACTCAATCATATCATGGGCCTCCTGGCTGAGCCTTGATGCCTTGTCGATAAATCAGAGGGTAGGATGTAGTGTTAGGAAAAAGGTTTTAATTTTCTCCCAGTGAGAAATGTATAATTGCCTAACCAGCGGAATGATATCAGGCTATGCAGGGGGAGGTAAGAGAGAGGCTTTAAGCGAAGTAATCTCTATGTCTCTTGAAATAATGGCCTTAGCCAATTTTTTCTTTTTCCTTTTCTCGGACACCAATTGCTCCACAGAGCTACTCATTTCTTTAATCCAATTCTTCTCAGCTCAGGAGTGATTTGCTAAGTGCTCTTCTAGAGAAGCCTTTGTCTCTTGGAGCTCTTCCTCTATTTGAGCCTTTAGGCCTTTAAATTCAACCTCTTTCTCTTGTATTCTCTACTCATATTGAGCTTGTTGGAATTCTAGCTCTTCCTTTTTCTGTGCCATCCTCTGACTATGCTCAAGGCAGAGGCACTCTAGCTCTTCATCTTTCAGTTGTAGATTTTGCTCCACCTCCTGGTTCTTACTTTGTAGCTCTTTTATTATACCAGGGTCGGTAACCTGAGTCATTGTAATTTCTCTTTGAAGTTTTTTCCTCTCATCCTCTACTACCAGCGCCCTTTTAGTCATGCAAGAAATATCTTCCTCTAAGGATTTTTCTTTCCTTTCCAAAAAATAACCCTTTCCCTAGTTGCTTTAAGCTACCCATCCTTCTTTTTTAGCTGGCAACTAGTTTTAAGGAAGTCAGAAGTGACTACCCATTGTGTTTCCTCCATGATTTCAACTTTATCTTGCAGTCAGGCTACCTTCATGTTGAGTCCTACCGTATATATTTCATAGTCTTCTGGTTGCATTTCTCCTTGAGGCTTGCTTACCCTCGGGTACATGGTTCCGAATTTCAATTCTTGTCAGGCCTCATTGTAAAGACCCTGTACTCTTGGCTCGACATAAACAATGTCATCTTTTGCCTTGCATTTTCTCATTCTATTCTCGTACACTTCCTTTCTGCAATCTATCTGTGCTATGAATTCGGCTGGCGATGAAACTAATCCACCTATGAAAGGAGCACCAAAAGGAAAGGCATAGTGATAGGTAATCTTCATAGGAGCGGGAATTTGTTTCTTTTGGAGAGTGAGAGTTTGTGGAGAGAAGTGGGACACATTCCATAGTTTGGTTTGAGAATCAACAGCAAGGCTAGTCATTTATAGTGACTGAACTGGAGAATTAGCCATAAGGCTCATTTGCTGGGACTGTGGAGGAGTTGCCAATGGGGTGTCAGTTTGTTGCAATGGAAGAGGATCTGTAATAATAGCGGAAAATGAATGGGCACTCATAGGGGGAATGCTTTCCAAAAGCGAGGCGAGGAAGGTCTAAGCGGCAACAGCCGGTGTAAGGATCCACAGAGGCATAAAGATGAGTGGAGTGGTTTGAAAAAACTAGGCGGAGCCTACCAAATATGTCAGACTGAAAGCATAAGGCAGAGGGCTAGGACCTATGGCAGGGATTGCCAGTGAGGCAGGGGCAGATACCAAGTAATGAAATGCATTAGAAGAAGGAGCAAATTATACCTGTTGATTGGTTGTTGGCATCTCCAGAAATGTCAGAGACTCCTTCGCAACCTCTAGTTCCTGGCTAGCTGTGAGTACTCCTCCTCCGACGGGTTCTTGCGAACCCTCTATGATAATACGCTGCCATTTCGCAGGTGGAATCTCTCTCGCTTCGACAGTCATCTCTATTTTTTGCAGTCATAGCTTGGCTGGTTTAGCAGCCCAAGTGAGTGTATGCGAGCCCCTTGATATATTAAAATGTACATTCGTGGCCACATAGGCAGGCTGTTTAGAGACTTTCTCCTTTTGCACAGAGGAAGTCGATGTTGCCGCTTCCTCCTCCTGCTCCTCAAATTCCTCCTTTTCTTTGCTCCTATTAATACTAGAGCTTGGGTTGGGATGGCCTTCCTTCCACCACCTTTCAAATTCCTAGTCATCCTTTAGTTTGTTGTAAGGAGCATCCAATTGTACAATTTCTTGGCCATACTTCCAAAAAGCCACTATTTTCTTCTCACTCCATTCCTCATCTTTCTTTAACCTGTTATATATGTCGAGCTCCATGGGGACATTATCCTAGGCCACATCCATAGGAAAGTAGAAATTGTGCCATGGGCCTCTAGTGTTTGGTGTAGGGATATGCACCAATTCAACAAAATTTTCATCTTTGTTCACCTGTGGGTTACGTCGCTTCTCCCAGTATGGTCGAGGAACACGGGTAACCCTCATATGTGGCTCTAAAAAGCCATCAAAAGGGTTGTATTCCCACTTATCATCTACCAGTACCAACCCTAGATAGGCCAGCTTGTCCTCTAACAACTAGTCCAATTGCTTCTTTATTAGAGTTACCGACTTGAAATTCTTCGGACAAGTAAAAAATCCCTTCTTCTTGACCCTTTCACTGCTACAGAAAATAAAATCAATGATACATACCTGTCGAAACATTTCCAGCATGAGCACTCTATCTGTGACGCAGACTAGGAGGAGGAAAGGTTTTCCAATAAAGCCCCGCATTCAGAGGATCGTAAAGTCTTTGCCTAAGAACCAGTCACAAGCAGGGGTGAAACTCTGCATAAATCTGGCCTGCTCCTTATCAAGTTGGATAATATCACCTTCTCCTATCAAATCATGCAAGACTGGGGCTTTGAAATACTCCACAAATGCATAATAATCATATGATTTGGAAAGAAAAGGTGTCCATGTGGACACCAACTTCCTTTTATTCTACTCATAAAAAATTGATAGCTGAAAATACCGAGCGAAGAAATTTGGGTTTTGATGCAGAAAGATGTGGACTAGGAAAGAAAGAAACCTAAATTTTTTCTCCGCCTAGTAATTCTTAATTTTTTGTATCATTTCTTCCACTATAAACTCAACAAAATTATACCAAAAGAGATCATGCTGCTTACAAAATTGGAGAGCTGGTCCTAGTTGAAAAGTTTCCATCTTCTCATCAGAATCTCAGCCACACACAAAAGCTAGCATAGACATGGCATCCGCTAAATTGTCATGTAGCGTACCACACGATAATGGAATACTTGGTAGTTTAGTGGCTAGGATGCCTTTCCTGCTAGTATCCTCCAACAAGAACTTTGAGTTCTTCTTCATCCTCTTCCATATTTTCTGTCATTTTCCTGGGTGAAAGAGCTTGATATTCTCTTTTCTCTTACTTGGGTATGGGATGCATAACATGTGCCAGATGGCCTCTGGAGTGATATGCACCCTTAAGTTGTAGCCTTCAATGCATTGGGTATCAGGTTATAACGTTGGATAGCAGCATCAGCCACCTCTGGGCAATAGTGCACCAATGGGACCATGTATTAAGGGAGACCACTGTACCAAACTCTATTCGCCATAGATTGGTCTACCTTTGGTGCCAATAACCTTGCACAAGTTGCCTCTCTAAGGGACTTAGGGTTTTTCACAAGCCTTGGGTCGCAGATATTATCCCATTTTTCTTCAACCCTTTTCTGGTTTCTGCAATTCTTGGGTCTATTCAGTTCTTCTGTATAGGACCTCTTTGGCCTACTGGGTATACCAGGCGTAGCGTACACCACATCCTCATAAACATATACCTCCAACGAAGAATGTATACCCGTAAATAGCTCCTGGCTAATTCCTTCTTGCATTGGCTGAGATGAAGATTCTGGCATTTTTCTTTCTCTGAAGAATTTTGCAAATCCTTGGCTCTGCAACTCTTCTCAACTCTGGATACATAGAAGGAAAAAAACTTTGCACTTTTACCTTTGGCATTTATGAAAATACTTTAAAATATTAAGCCTTTTCATGCAATATTAGCAACCTTTCTCAAGGTGGTAGGCGAAAGCATGCCTTTTGCATTTAATTCGGCATGTACTATTAATTTTTCAACTTGTGCAAAATGAACTGCTTGCCATTTTGAGGCGGCTGAAGTTCATCATTGCATTTGGCGATCGTGTGATATGTTGTGATCCCCTTGGAACTTGAGCTAAAAAATTTCTTGCTAACCTTGTATTAGTATGTGCTGGCAATTAATATCCTGACCGGAATGATTATGCCAAGCAAACAATCACGACCTTGGGCTTGAGGACACGCTTGAGGGATGATACAATAGCCTACGGCCATACATCTCCTGCCAATGAGCACCACCCTTTTAAAGCTAATTAATTAGCTCTTATTAATCTAGCACACATTGAGCCGTGCTATCACAGATGCAACTGGCATGAAAATGTGAGCAAACATAGGCACGCCTTTCAAGATAGCAACTAGCTTAATATCATATTTTTTCGAAGCGGATTAGCTTGCGTCTTGTCATTTTTCTATAAATAGGAGAGTAAGTAGTGAGAAAAACATACTTAGCATTTGAGTAGTGATATGTTAGTAGCAGAGTTTTAAGCTAGGTGATAGATAAATTTTGGCATTAGCTCAGAAGCCTAGGAATAGTGTTAAAGCCATGGACACTCCAGTTTGTTTCACCTCATATAAGTCACAGACGACATTCTTAGGGGAGATTTCTACTAGGAGGCTAAAATAGATGACCAAGAATAAGCATTCCTTGGTCGTAATAGCCATAAAGTGGGTTCTAGACAAAGACTATCTAGAGTATGAGGACAAGTATCGGGTGAACACCAACATATGCTTCCACTTTGTAGTGTCCATGTTGGACATGAACGTCCCCCAGCCACTTATCCTAAAACTTGTTAAAGAAATATTCCCCAAAAAGTACCTGAATGGTCTCGGTGAGGTTGTTGCTCATGCTACCTATGGGGTAGGTCTTCTGTCAGCTAGCGACCTGTGTCACTTTATTGAGGAAGAAGCTGTTGTCATTTGGCTACCGTTCCTCAGTGGATTTTACCTATAGATTTGTGACCAGCATCAACAGAGGGTTACTCAGGCCCTACATTTCCTCTTCCGTAGCTACAACATAATACCTTTCTATGACGTAGATTGGTATACTGACTTCAGAAACTTGGTACTCCCCCTGCCAATGGAGGTTGTGCCGAATGATGCAGCCAGTGCTACCAAAGAACCCGTGGATGAGGAAGAAGTGGATGTTGCATTTAATGCATCAATTTTTGCCAGCCATTCCTTTGAATGAAAAGCCCCCTGCCTGCTCAACAAATGTTTCCCTGCTTGCTACTCAAAATACCTACCCATAGCTATATATAAGCCTGAAAAAGGGCTATCATATATATAATAGTTCAGATACTTGTTAAATTTTGGATTATGGCCTCCCAACCACTTTTGTAATGTAAAGAACATATATGAATAGATATATATATCTTTTAAAGAAAATCCATGCTCTTTCCTTCATTCTGTATTTCAATTTTATGGGCTATCAACTTTCATTCTGTTATTTCTCCGCACATGGGTGTGTTCTGTGTAAAGCAATTTTGGTATTCCCCTCACTAATAATAATGGGTTAATTTGTAGAAACACAAACTAATTCGCAAAAGACCAGCCAAAGAAATGGAAATAAAATAAAATCACTATTTACATATGTACAAAAAAGAGCTCAGCACCTAATGGAATAGCTTAAGATGAATCCATTGATCGGGATTCCTAAGGGTTCCTATTCCATATTTTCTAGCTCAAAAGCATTGTGTTCTTTGCATTGAATGATTTTAAAGGGACCCTCCCATAGGCTATCAAATTTACTATGTTGACCTAGCTTAGCAACCCTTTTATCATACTTTAGCACTAAGTCTCCGCATTTTAGACCTTGGTTGGAAGCCTTCTTGTCAAACCATCACCTGACCACCTATTGATGACTTGTCATAGCTATTAGGGAATTCTCCCTTTTTTCTTGTACTTCCAACAGTTCAACTCACCGAACCTCCATGGCTGTATTTTGTTATATCTCAAGAGATTTCAACAACTATATTGCCACAATCTCCATGCAGATGGGTAACAACACCTTTTTCCCATATACCAACTCATAAGGTGAACTTTAAGGACTTCCTTAGGAGTTATATGGTTTTCCCAAAGTTCTTTTCAGAGGTTTTTATGCCATTCCCTTTGGTGTTCTGAGCCAATCCTTTTAAGGGGTCAAACAAAGCTTTTGTTCATTGACTCTACTAGACCATTTCCCTGTGGGTAATAGTTTAATGATGTTTTAAGGAATATGACATTCTTTAATGCAAAGTGACATACCTTTGCACCTAGGAAAGCTCTGGATTTATCTGAAATGATAATTTTTGGAGGTCTAAACCTTTTCACTAGTTCCTCGAGGAAATTTACAATCTCTATTTCTATTGCACTTTTAAGGGGAACTGCCTCCGTCCACCTTGTGAATTAATCTGTGGCAGTCAGAATCCATTTGTGTCTAGTGCTAGAAATCAGGTTGATCATTTTGATGAAGTCCAGGTCCCATTGTGCAAAAAATTCGTCCATCACTATAGGTTTGAGGGGCATTGCGAAATTCTTCCTTCTGTCAGCGAAGAACTGGCATTTTTTGCAAACCCTCACCAAAGAGTGGGAGTCATTAAAAATTGTAGGCCAATAATAGCCAGCACACATGATTTTAATGGCGGTGATTTTGGCAGAAAAATGCCCGCCCACAACGCTATTGTGGAATGCGTTGAGGATCCTCTTCGCCTGCTTTGAAGTGACACATCATAGGAGAACACCATTGAAATTTTGTAGCCAATAATACCTCCTTTCTTGGGATGAGAGGCCTGCCAGATACTTTTAAGTTTGTATGAACCTCATTCTATCAGTCATCCAACCACCTTTCGATTCCAATTCATTTATCAAGTCGAACTTTGGCTGCTCCTCTGCGACAAGTTCCTCTTTGTTATGTGCCATGTACTCACACAGTCCTCTTCCTTTAATAGTCTTAGTAGGCTTGACTTCAATGTCATATTTAAGGATCTTGGTGATCCAATTAGCCATTTTTTCTATGATCTCCCCTTCTATGATATATTCACACACACTAGGATGTGCGACATACACCAACACCTTGTTGTAGGAATTTAGATGGCAGAATTTTTTAAGTCCCTTTACTATTGCAAAGGCCTATCTTTCAATGAAATTATAATTCGCTTCATATTCCTTTAGGGTCTTGGAGTAGAAAGCCACTAGTTGTTCCCCCTTTTCTTCATCCTTTTGGGTTAGGACAGTAGCAATACTGGACTTGCTACTGAAAGCATACATTATAAAGTCCTTGGATTGATCTAGATTAACCAACACCAGAGTTGTGGAAATGACTTCTTTGATCTTTTCAAAAGCTTCCCAAGCTTCGGTTGCCTACTTGAATGTTTGATCTTACTTCAGCATTAGGGTGATCGGACTAATCATTCCTGCGAAATCGAAAATAAATTTGCTGAAAAAATTTACTTTTCCCAGGAAATACTAAACACCTTTCTTATTTACCAGAAGGGGAAGTTCTTTGATAGCCTTTACTCGTTCGGGGTCAATTGAAACACCTCTAGATACAACATACCCTAACAGCTTACCCTGTGACACTCTGAATACACATTTCTTTGGGTCTAGGGAAACTCTGAACTCCTGGAACTTTTGAAAAACCAATTCCAAATGATCAAAATGATCATCCTTAGATTTAGAGAACACAGTAAGGTCATACAAATATATTAGAATAAACTTATTGATTAGCTTGTTGAATGCGATGTCCATCGCCTGCTGGAAAGTTTCCCTTGCATTGGATAAACCAAAAGGAATTTTAGCATATGCAAATGTTTCCCACTTTGTGGTGAATGTATTCTTGTGTTGATCCTCTTTTTTAACTTGGATCTAATTGTAGCCGGAGAAACCATCTAGCAAAGAAAACATTTCTGATCCTGCAATAGTTTGTAGGATTGACTCCATAGAAGGCAACAAATAGTGTTCTTTTAGAGATGCTCTGTTTAGGTCTCAGAAGTCCACACACAAGCATATATATCCATTCCTCTTTTGGACAAGGACCAAATTCACTACTGAAGTACTATGTTTGATTGGGAAGACAATGCATGACTCAATGAGCTTAGTTAGCTCCTGTGCCATTAGGGCTTCAATTTTAGGGTTGACTAACCTCTGTTTCTATCGGACTAGTTTTGCACCTTCTATTAACTCAATAGTGTGTTGAATGATGTCAGGATCATATCCTTCCAGGTCATCATAGGACCAGGCCACTACATATTTTTCGTAGAAACTGATGAGCCTTTCCTTATCATGGTGCAAGACATTTTTTCCAACTCAGAGATTCCTACCATCAGAGACCTGAAGGTCCACCTAATCACTTTTGTCTGCCATGAACTTCTGCTTATCATTTTGGGCATCATCACAATCAATTTTTTTTTGAAGAGTAACAATCCTTTTAGGAGTTTATTAGATTTGAGCTACATAATTTGTCCTTCATAAACCTCGATAATCTTTGGTTGAAGTTGATCGACGAACTCCCCTGAGTGTTGGTAAACAAGGTGATGTGTTCATCACTTTCAAAAACTTGCCAACTCTGATCATTGTTGGGGATTGCTAGTCAGACTAGTACTCATACTGAATGTTCATTATGAAGCAGGTCAGAAACAGGATCAAACTGAGCACCAATCACAGCCATGCGATCTGCATCACTATTTTGTCTCCGGGGAATGGTCTAGATGTTGAAAGCTTCAAAACCATTAATCAAGTCCCAAACTCGGTGCCGATAGGATCTCATGCAGACATTCTTTGCTATAGAAATTCCTCAGACCTGGTTAACTACCAGTTTAGAATCTCTGAACATAATTAATTACTTAATGCCCTTTCGTTCTGCAAGGCTTAAGCCTTGGACTAACCCTTCATATTCAGCCTCATTATTTGAATAGGCAAAATGAAAGTGAAAGACCTCAACCATTTTTTATTTTGCGAGGATATTAGATATACCCTTGCTCCAGCACCCACTTTGCTTCTTCCTTTGTCAAAGTACAGTGTCCATAGCTCATTTGCTTGGCTACACTCGGATTCTTTGGCGACCCTCGGAAACACCTGATCTTTATCATAAATTACATATGTGCCTAATCCTGTAGCATGATAATTTCTGAAAGGATCATTGTTTATGTGTTCACTCAATAAAGCATCTTCCTTATCATTCTGATCTATGCTCACCTTCTCTTCCTCTAGCAATTCAATGCAATACATTTCTTGCTTGGTGATAGAGGTATGCACGACTTCAAAATTGATCAAGGCTTCATTCGCCACATGTTCAAAATGTAGAGCCTTTGATTCTATATTCATTTTTGCACCGTGTTTGGTCCTAAGTATAAGATGTGACCAATCCAAGGACAGGTATCTGCCCACCTTTAAAATAAATTTTTAGGATAGACAAAGACCAAACATAGGAGGGACATCTATAATCACTGTGTCCTGCGGGACCATGATACTAGGGAAAGAAAATAGAGTTAAAGGAAGCACTTTGATGACACCTACGGTCTCAACTTTATTTCCATCAAGTTATATCACCCCTCTTTTCATAGGTTCGTAGTTGAGTCCCAGAGCTTCGACTATCTATTTAGGCATAACCGTTGTATTAGCGCCAGGATCAATCATAGCGTTGTGCAATAACCTCTTTCCTATAATGAGAGTGAAGAAGAAGGGCTGAGGTTTCAACCTACTTCTATCCTCGACAGGGGATTCCTTTGTATTCTTTGTAAGAACCTTAGCTGGTGGTATCTGATAAACCTCCTTTGTTTTGGCAAACGGCCCTGTCGATGTCGGGTTGACCTCTTCTTGAAGCACATTCTATAATAGTGTCTTTTGTTCTAGGATAGCTAGAATGTCCCATATAGACACATTAGCAGATGATTTCTTCAATTTCTCTACCACCTTAAGAGGTGATGACCTCAAATATTTTTGATTGTTGGTTCTTGTTATAATAATTTCCTTCCGTGGTTGAGAAGGTGAAGGGACGGTTGAAGCACTGGGAATCTGATCAGAAATGCCTTTGAATTGTGGGCTGTCTAGATGTGAAACAATTGACTCACCGGTGAATCTCCTCTTTGAGCGTGTGTTATAATTAGACTGTACTTGCGATGTTTTGGATATCAAAGTGTCATTGACAAACACTGTTTCTTCTTCCTTCATCCAGGAGAAGAGCGCATGACTAGGAGCAATATTGGATTCTTGTTCGAAAGACATTCCTTGCATTTGTGTGGTAAGGACCGCACTATCCATTTGTGGTGAGGCATATACATAACCTCTATTTTCTGTTGTTGTGCCTTAGTTGTGTTGCTCCGCCACCTTCTGTTGTAGGTTGCCATGTAGACAGTTCTAGGGCATATGCACATCGCTACAGGGGAAACACCATGGATTGATATCATCAACAAGATTATTCTTCCCTACGGTTAATTCCCTACTCGAACTCGGTGACGTGCTCGTCAGCGGAGTAGGCACCGAAACCATTTGGTTTGCCATGGGGGCTGGTGGATTAGTGCAAGGTGCACCCTGGTATTGATTTTACTGATAAGAAGACTACTCGCCTTGATAGTTTTGATACGCAGGCTTCAAAGGTGTTGCTTGGTTCCACTTAAGAGTAGTTATATCATTTGCCATGGTTTGCAACATCTCTTTGAGGTCGACTATTTCATCTTTGGAAGAACCTGATGTAGAAACCATATTTTGTGAACTTGCTACATATGTGTACATTGATTGGGTAGTTGCGGGCGCACTAGTTGGCGTGACCTCTTGCGCGGGGATCGATATTTCAAAAAATATTGGCATAATAGGTTGAGAAGGAAATTTTCTGTAATTTATCAAATGATTCTTGGCTTTGATAGTGGTACCATAAGTATCTGGCAGAGTAGCTCCCCCCAAAGACTTGATCATCATAGAAATGTCAGAATTGATGGAATTCAGATAAAATATAAATGCCAACTTGGGAGTTGGGCATATGGTAATAGGGATCCTCTGCCAATTTGCATGAAATCTGGCATTAAAGTCCGTTAGAGCCTCCTAGGGGGCTCATTTTATGACTGATAGTTGATAATATAATGAAGAACGATCTCCGTCATTCGAGAACCTCTCATAGAATGGATCCCTGAGTTCATCCCAGGTGCAAATTGAATTAAGAGTCAGTGTTTGGTACCAATCTAGAGCCTTGCCTTTAAAAGACATGGTGAGGAGCCTTAGGGCTACATTCTGTGCTGTAATACTAGTCATTTACCAGACATATGTCTGTCACATCCTACAAATTTTCTGCTGGCATTCTTGAGCTGTTTCTGATAAACCTCAGTATAACTTTCATAGGTGAAACCGGGATAGCGCCCTACACAGCGGGCACTACCAGGGCTACCAAGGCGCTTTCGACATCCCATGAGCTATGTAGTTTCTATTGGCAACCAGCAACATGTTGAGAGGAAAGAGTGGCAGAGATGGGATGGTTACCAGTTGATTTGCAACCTAGATTGTCCCTAGTGGAGGTACTAGTAAACTAGGGTTAGCTATAGTTTGGGATCTAGATACAGGCCGATGGCTCATACACCCTGCTAAATTTCAATTTCATTAAGCTTGGTCCCACCGGGCATACCAAAAAAGGAATAAACTATTGATGCCAAAATTTGACGAGGTAACAAAGTCTTATGGGAATCTCAATTTAAGGGGGACCTTTTGTGCTAAACTGAGTAACCTCTAGATTTTTAGAGAAGACGACTTCTTCTATAATGCGGTTTGGAAAGGGAAAATGAAACATATATAATAAAATAAAGTCTAACCTAATGCGATGTGCCAAGATTTAATGATGGGCACGATAAATCATAGATTTAAGGGCCTGAATGGTTTTGTTGTGTTCCAAAACATCAAAGACTTAAGATTATAGCATAGACAATTCATTTATTGATATAAAATAACTTTGCATACATTCTTACTACCAAGAAGAGTCATTAGACATGATCTAGGTAAGCAGACTTGCATCCAACATATATAGAAGTTCTCAAATGAAGTGTTAATACAATATAAAGTACATCTCACAGTTTGATCAAATAGCATAAAAAAATAGAAAGGTCGAATAATTGGCATAGTCTGAGAGTTTTTGCAATTAAAATAAAATAGTAGTAAAGGCTTGACATCCTTTTAATAAAACCAGTGTGTTTTTTCCTAGTTTCAGACCATTTCTTATCAACAGAGAAAGTATATATAGCAGGAAAACTTCCCACCACTTCCGAGAGCAATAACAAAAAAGATCTTGTAATTTTCTACAATGATGCCTGAATCAAAATATTCTCAAGGCTGTTACAACAGGATCGAGCTAGAACACAACATCCAGTCATTCTAGGCATAGGTGCATCCTCTTTAATGATGGTGGTGGTCCTGGCTCGACAAGTGTCATCCATTGGTGTGAATGATTATGATAAGAAACAACCAATAGCATTATTTGGTACATCCGATTCATCACCCACATAACAAATCCACTACTTAGGCACGTGGCAGCCTTTCGCTGCCCCCATGAACCTTTCTCCCATCGTTTAAGAGGATTTGAAAAAATGCAACACGTGTCGAATGGGCTGAGAACCTTATCACAACAGAGGGAACGTTCATCAGCAGGGCACAAAAGACACATGGTAGCATTTCGCTGCCTGCGGTTGCTAGTTCATCACTACGTTGAAAGATTTATGAACGGTTGACACATAGCAAGAGTCTACTGCAGCTAGAAACTATGGGGCCCGCCAGCACCTTTTAGGAATGAGTGCTTTGTGGTAGCATCTCGCAACCCAACAAGGTGTCAAGGAAACAAGAAACAAAAGCATCACGCAGCTGCGACACGTGGAAACATAGCAGAGTTTCCCGGGATCTGAAGGGAATGCCGATACTTGAAGTTGTGAAGAGTAGACGCATGGAGCAGAAAATCAAAGCTTTGATAAAAGGCCGAGCAGACTTGGTGATGCATAGGCTAGCGCATACAAAAATAAAACCCGAAGGGAGCTGGTTAAATGTTTATTAACAATTATGACTCGGGTATAGTTTAGCATACCATTGACTTGGAGGAAGGTTCCAAGCTCATCCGATAGAACCAAAGGGTAGTCAATCTGAAGGTTGAAGCCTTGATGGTACAGGAGCTCACCAAGTTGGTCAAGTCAAGAATCATATATCCAATCAAACATTCCACTTGGGTGTCAAATCTGATACCCATCCGAAAGAAGAATGGTGTCATTAGAGTTTGCATCAATTTTTGGGATTTGAACAAGGCCTCATTGAAGGACCATTACCTGTTGCCATCAATGGAACAAATTCTACAAATAGTAACCAGATCCAAAATGTTCCCATTGCTTGATCATTTTTCGAGATATAACCAGGTATATGTAAAAGAGAGCGACCAACAAAAGACAACATTTACCACTAAGGGGGGGATGTTCGCATATGCCAAAATGTCATTCAAACTGTCAAATGTTGGTGCAAATTTTCAATGAGCAATGTATATTGCCTTCAGAGGTTGAATCCACCTAATTATTTTTATATATCTGGATGAACTAACGGTCTTTTCAAAATCAAAGGATGATCACTTCGATCATCTAGAAAAGGTTTTCCAGAAATGCCAATAGCTTGGGATTTATTTAAATCCCAAAACATGTCTTTGGAGTGCCTCAAGGTAAGCTACTTGGCTTTGTAGTGTCTAAAGAGGGAATACTAATAGATACCAAAAGGGTTAGATCTATAATGGAATTACCCCTGCCAGTAAACCAAAAAGGACTCCAGTCATTTTTTAGGGAAAATCAATTTCATCAGTAGGTTCATTTCGAACTTCACCAATATTGTGAGGCCTATCACACTAATGGTTAAAAAGAATCTATTGTTCAAGTGGACCCCTAAAGGAAAATAAGTTTTTGAGTAAATAAAGATAGTAATTTCCACTACTCCAGTATTAGCTAATCCAAATTTTTCCAAATATTTCCTACTTTATGTAAATAATGGTTAGGATAGTATAGCTTTGGTGCTTACATAGAAATGTGATCAAAATGATGGAGAACATCCTATTGCATTCCATTCAATAACTTTGAAAGGTTACGAGGTTAGGTATAACTTTGTATAAAATAAATCTTTTTCCATAGTTAAATTTTTTAAAAAGGTTTGACACTTGGTGTCGGCCAATAAGATCACTATTCTTGTAGCACATTCCAATGTGCGGGAATACATCATAGAAGGTGAGATCACTAAAAAAAGAGAAAATTGGATCACTAAGATCCTAGAATATGATGTAGACATTAGACCAACCAAGCTGGTTTGGGGAAGAGGTTTGTGTAAATACATTACATAGGAAATGAGTCTTGTGGCTGAAAAGGAGACCGATCAAGTCTAAAGAATCTTGGGTGGCTGATCAAACACTATATACGCACAAAGGGTACTACTCGACTACCCTTCCACTTTATAGAAGGAGATACTATCGATTGCAAGGTGCTAGGTATGTATTAATTGAGGGTGTACTATTTAAAAGAAATTATGATGGTGTGCTGCTCCGATGTCTCAACAACCTACAGCTGGAAAGAGTTTTTAATGAATTTCATCACAATCCTGAGGATGGACATTTTTCCACCAAGACTACCACTTTAAATATAATGTGATTAGTATATTATTGGACCTTTATGTATTTTGAAGCACATCATCTAGTGCAGTAGTGTACACAATGCCAATATTTTGTTGGCAAAAGAAAGAGTATTGCTTTACCCTGAGCCTAATTGTAACCAAAGAACCCTTTAACCAATGGGGTTTGGATTTTATCAGCATGATAAATCCTATTTCTAGTGTCAAACAGAAATGGATTCTCATAGAAACTGATTACTTTGCAAGGTGGACAGAGGCTGTAGCCCTAAAGAATGCAACAGAGGGGGAAATTGTTAATTTCCTTGAAGAGATAGTTGCCAGATTTGGTCCACCCAAGACCATCATATTTGACAGTGCCGAAGATTTTTTTGGGTCAGGGATGTCATATATTTTGCTATCAGAGATGGGATTTTCCTTAAAACTTCATCAAATTACTACCCACAAGGGAACAGGTTAGTAGAGTCCACCAACAAAAACCTAATTAGGTTAATCAAACACATTGGGTCAGAATGACAAAGAGATTGGCATAAGAATTTATAGGTTTCTCTATGGGCAGACTAAATTACCCCCAAGTAGATTCTAAAGACCTCCCTTACGAGTTGGTGTATGAAAAAGAGGTAGTGATACCCATTTCCACAGAAATTCCTACTTTACAACTATTGAAAGCCCTAGAGATTGAAGAAAATGGTGGAATGGAAGTATGTTTGGTAGAACTCCTCAAACTAGAGGAAGACAAAGAGAAGGCTCATGGATCCATTATCAATCGACAACCGACAGTCAAGTGATGGTTTGACAAAAAGACTTCTAACCCAGAATTCAAAGAAGGGAGCTTAGTGCTCAAGTATGATAAACATACTACGAAACCAGGGCAACACACAAAATTTGAAGCACTGTGGAAAGGACCTTTCTGAATCAACACATGTAAAGAAAAGAATGTGTACGAGCTTGAAGATATGGAGGGAAATGCTTTAGATATACTAGTGAATGGTATTTATCTAAAGATTTTCCATTAAAATGCACAGTTCTTTAAAAAAAATTAATAGCTATATAGGTACCATATGTCAAAATTTTGTAAATATTTTGAAATTTTAAGAATAAAACAACCAAAGAACACTAAAGAAACAAAAAGCTTGTATTATATTATATTTATCAAAAAATCTACATATAATGCAATCCTGAGGCTAATATTTGAACATAAGTCTCTCTCGAGTAAATCCAAAAAGAGTTATGGAGCCAAAATATCCAAAAGGGAGGAAACGTGCAAAAATATTCAGAAAGGGCCTCTAGCCATCACCCAGGAAGCCATAGAGGCTTGTTATCAGGTCTTCCTTGTTCTTCTTTTTCTTTTCTTCCTCTTGTTCTCCTTGTTTGTCAGGGTGCAAAAAGGGGCTGAAAACACAACAGACATGAACTCCATGACAAAAACTCAAGGCTTACTCATTGTGACTTTGCACTAAGAGGTCGAAGTGCTTCCTCCAAGTTAGTCCTGGAACACACTCGATGTCATACTCCCACAACAGAAAATTGGATATTGGCTAAGAAGAGTAGTGGTGCGTCTCAACCTCCATGGTACAAAAATAAGAGAGGAAGGGAAACCAAGCTACATCTATGCCAAAGTCCACGTGCTTGCAGAGGTCCATAGCACTCAGGATACCAACTCCAGGTATGGCCACTTGCACTATCTTGCCAAGCCCTTCCATTAGCAAGGTATCGAACATCTCGTGGCATGATTCAATTATCATAGGCTTGGACACATTCAAGTCTAGCAGTGAGGCCAGGAAGCGGGAAAGCACATTGCAATTTCTTTGAAGCTGGTTCTCATCGGTAATGAAGTTTGCGTTGAATACCCACTTGAAAGCTACCATAATGAGGTGGTCACATTTCTTAACCAGACACTTGATTCGGTCGCTAGTGACCTCTCCCATGAAGCAGTATTGTGGTCTCCTAGGAAGGAGCCAGATGGGAGTTCCTAAGCCAACAAACATTTTGATAAAGCAGGGAATTATGGAAGAATGAGAATAAGTAGAAGGCCAACTAACTTAAAAGACTATATGTTTGAATGAATGTTGCAAAAGGTGGCATAGCTATATATAGAAAAGGCGAGTTGACAAACTCAACAAACAAAATATTTATTTTTGGTCGGATGGCAATAGAATGTTTTAAGATAGAATGAAATAAGGTAGGTAAATCATATAGAGGATCTGATAGAATTCCTTGAGAAATATATTTGGGCATTGAGAGTAAATGCTCTCATATGCTAGCCAATTTTTGACATGTGTCCATTGCCATCATCAATTCCAGCCAGCTAATAATAAGAAAAGACATGGAATAACATGATAAAAGCTCTGACAAATTAATGGTTACGTCTTTTCAATAGGTACCTTGCATCACTTCAGCATGTTCCACATAGTAAAAGCATGTGCTTCAATGCAATGAATTTATTTGTAAAAGAGGCGGCAAGGAGAATGTACTAATTCCATGCTCACAGTGTTCTCGACATTCCCAATGGATATAGATCTTACGTTCACACGTGTTTCCCTGGTGGCAACATTTAATGGACCAACGATAATAGCGTAGTCTTAAATACATGTACATGCAAGAGAATTAATTGCATTCAAAAGTAGGTTTTACTTTTCAAGTAAAAGACAAGTGGTCATTTTCGCTAAGGAATTCTCTACAACTTCTTGATACAGTCATGGTGGAACCCTCAACCTTTGGAAGACAAGCTGCAACTTCAAGTCAACGACTTGGCCATGCCAATATTTTTGGGTGGAAGTCGTTCGGCAATGCCCTGATAGTGGAGGAGTGACCTTTCAAATTCTGCAAGAAGATGCCAATTGATAAGCCTGTAAAAAGAGAGATAGTGCAAGATATTGCCAACAATTTTTTTGACCCCAAATTGTCAGCTAACCCTAAAAGCCTCAAAGAAGGCACGTTTTAGACAAAGGAAAGGTATGAGCCAGCCAAGGGTTTTGCGCTTTGGCTCTGGGATTGTGGCTTTCCACAGTTCATGTTTCCCACTATGCATCCATGATTGAAGTTAGTCGATGCATGTGCTAGGAGATTCGATGAGGTAACAAGGATCATTCAAAATGGCAAGATTAGGGTTACTGTTTTTGCTAAAGCCATATGGGACATATTGTGCATCCCTATGGCCTAGGATGTAGAGCTTTTTGATGAAGAAAAAATGGATCTCTTTGGGGAAGAAATGGCCAAAAGAAAAAATTTGCATGAAAACGAAGCAAATGAATGGCCAGACAAAGGTCATCTTCCCTTTCGTCTTTCATACGAGAAATTCAAGAGGGGCACATAGTCAGTGTTCTCAATGCTGGAGTAGGTTTTTTGTCTTGACGATGATGCTTAGGTTTTTCCTTTTCAGTTTGGATTAGCCTTTATGCTAAAAAGAGAGAAGAACCAAAGGCACTATGATTTTGCCGAAGTAATAGCTAGAAAGATGTTGAACAAGCTGAAGAATTATGGAACTAATTCCAAATTAAGGTATTCTTCTTTCTTGGCTCATTTGGTTTTGCATCTTAAGAATAGCTCAGAGAAATGTACCAAGATTCAGGCTAGATGAAAGGGGTTGTCTCAGCCGTTTTGTATGGACCCAAGTAATTTCTATATAGGGGATATTATTGGTTTGTGGATCACTTTTTGCGCCTGCTTCAAGAATTGTTGCCTCAGCTCTATTGGTCAGCTTTCTCCTAAGGTCCTATAATGACTTAGAATCTTGTCGACCCCAAAGGGTTATTTCTTGGGTGTGGACTTCACATTTATTAGATTCCTTGGCTTTCCCGGGACGAAAGTGTTTCGACTCTCCAAATTAGGCGATAGACGCAGTCTCTTGCATTGGAGGCATGTCAGCTAGGTGACCATTGCCTACAATATCTATGGTGCTAGAAGAAACAAACAAAGTTATATCCATTTCTCATTATTGCTAATTAAATTAAAATTGTTTGTAGAAGTGAGAATGAGACACAAAAGCACAAGAGCACTCCTAACGAAGTGTCACACAAGACGCCCCCTTTATTATTTTGATCCCCCAAATTTAGCACTTTATAGAGGAGTGCGTGAAAGAAATCCAAAAAAACAAATATTTAGCCTTTACAATTTTTGCCTCAAAAAAAAATTGTGATAGAATTTGGAGTGGGAAAAAAATAAGAAAATGAATAGGGCTTTCAGTGGGATTTTGACTGATCCTTGTAGAAATTCGGCCTTCCTTTGCAATGCGCCTACTTCCAACCCTCATCGGCCCTAGATTGGGCATTTTAAGGAAACGCTGCGTGGTCTGCATGTTGGCAGAGGTTTTCCTCCTGCGCACCCACATTTTGCTTCCTACGCCTTCTCTTCCTCACCATGCGAGCTACGAGCGGTGCACTATACGTCTTTGCCTTGAGCACACTTCCAAATGGATGGTGCATGTCGAACTAGCTTCTGTCTGGTGGATTGGATCCTCCAGTATGCAAAACGACTTTGGTCAATCTTCCACTTCGATTTTACGCAAGGAAAAAAATACAAAATCAAAACAAATGTTGACCTACACGGCCTGCTGGAACCCCTGGAAGCCCCAACTGCTCTGATACCATGAAGAAACCTACGAGAACAAAGGATACTCAGCAAACACAAATGATTTCGGAATGCAAAGTTATTGTATTTAGCTTAGTTTCAACAATGAGCTCAAACTCTTATTATAAAGAATGAGATGAGCAAACTCATGCCATGGATTGAGAAGAGGAATAAATGAGGATGAGAAAACTCATGCTATGGATTGAAGAGAGGACTCCTCATCCTACAATGGTGGCAAGTTGCTCTCCTCAATGCAATGGATCAACTCCAAAACCTAACTAAGCTTAAGTTAGTCTAACTAGACTAGAATACACTAACACAAGCAATTGAGAATTTTTATTTTGGAAAAACACTAAACATATAGCCCAAAAATTATTTTTCATTTTATACCAAAAAATACTACCTTTTGTAATATTAACATAAACAAGATTGAGACATCCTTTCCAAACATCCTTATCTACTTTTTGTTTAATTTTAATTTTTGTTATCTTTTCCACAAACCTTTAAATAGGTCTATATTTTATTCTTTAGATTCTCATTTATTTCCTTCTAAGATAAGTGTATTTTGATTGATACATCTCCTAAGAAAAACATTCTCATAATTACTATTAATCATCCTTAGAAAAAGAAATGATTGCTCATAAATGGAATAAAAATTTGTGGGTTAGTAGTGTCCTATTCCATCATTTAGAAATCTTATTCCTATTTCATGTTGCCTTAATTTTTTATGCAATAATAATATTTCTAAATATGAGGCCTCACAATTAGGTCACATGTTCTACTTCCCCTTGTCAATTTTTATTTTCACATAAATAATTATTTTCAATTAATGATATAATGAACTCTTGGAAAAGCACAACTCTATCAAGATATTTTGTTATCCTTCCTTGGACATATATCTTCCTATACAATTGACATTTGCTTAAGAAGAATAATCATCATGCCAAATTTCATTGCTAGAATTACTTTATTTATGCCTTTAGGAAACACTATGGATGATAATCAATATGACATGATTAATAAATAGTGTTGGCCAAGATGATCAAGAACTTTTTTTTCTAAGATAGATTTATCAATGAATTAGGTTAAAATGGGTAATGTTTCTCATGGAGTTTGAATGTTGGTTTATCTCTCATAAGGAAATTAACACACAATATATATTGACCATTTTCTTAATAAGTATTCTCCTTTCATTTCACTTGATCTAAACAAATCTACAAATGAATGTAATCTAATGATTAATCTTAATCATTTTTAGAAATTATTTTTTAATAGATCATAATGTAAGACAAGGTTAAAGGTTAGCATTGTTATATTCCTTTATTTAGAAACACTATTTTTCTTTTATGTTTCCTTAATTTTATAACATCTCCAAATATGAGGACCTCATAGGTGAGATGCATGTTGAAATTTCATTTTACTTTTTTCACATATATAGTTATGCTCAATTACCTTAAGGAGGAAAAAAAATGCCCCTCTATAAAGATTTTTGTCCATCCTTTGCTCTTTCTTTGATCTTGCATTCTAAGGCATTGAATTAACACTACCTTGGTTTAGGCCACATAAATACTCCTCATGCTAATTAGGCAATGAGTATTTTCCTTGTATGTGATCCTACCTATTTGTAGCTACTTGGTTTGCATGAAATTATTATCCCAAAGTTGAGGATTTATTTTTGGACTAATAGAGTCTATATAAAATCTCCATTTTATCAAGAATTTTAATTATCTAGCTGATTAAATGGGTAACACTAGTCATTCCGTGTAGCTAATTTATTTTGAACTAGAATAAGATCCTTGAAAGTTTTAATAGCGTTTGGATATATACTAATCAAGGGTTTATCATGATTCCATTGATTTTTCCCTTGACATGGCTATCTATTTTGCTAATAATTTTGATTTTATGTTTGGTAAGGTTTGTTGATTTGATTTTTCTTCTTTATTATCACTGACTCATTATCAAAACACTCCATTAAGGTTTTTATTCCATGCAATTCATCTAGATATGTAGTAGGAGTAGATTGTTGACTAGTAGATACAATGGGAGTAAGAGCTTATATGGGTTGCTATGGAAGAACTCTAAGAATAGGGGAATTAGGGTCATGGAGATATTTTCCTCTCTTGTATTAGATAATTTTATAGCCTAATGGAAATTTCATAAGCATTTGGAAGAGCCATTCCACCCACAGATTGTATCATAACAACCATGTCATTGTTAAGAACCATGAGATAGTATAGCAAGGAATAATGTGGAGAGATCAAAATTATATCCCATATTTTAGAATATGATGTTAAAATCTCTCATGATTTCATGACTCCACCAAGGACAAGTGATCAATCTTGTCTTCAAAATTTTTTCATAAATTTTAAGCTAACTCATTTTAGTTGTGAATGAAGTTAGGATGCAAACCTTTGTACTATTGTGATGATTTTTCCTTCAAGGATATGGCTAGGATCATAAAGTACACATTATCTTCTATGATATCATGCATGGAGAAAATATTGACCACATAATGAATATGTTTTACTAGGTTCGTGGTTGTCTTACCAATAAAAGGAGAAATATTTTTCAAAGAATTATGGATATCTCATCCTTTTGTGCTAACACAAGAGGGATACCACCATTAAAATAAATAAACCCTTACTCTCTAGCTATAGCCATATGGAATATGGGTATGTTTATAGGGGTGATAAGATTTCTAGCTTGAAGCATCTCACAAAATGTAGGTATGGATTGAACCCTAGTAGATGGAGTTATAGTAACTTTGTCTCTTCTTATTGGTCATAAATAAATTCGCTTTTTATAGAAGAAAAATTTATGATACCTTAGTATACTACAAATTATCTCTAAAAGATGCCCTTGCTTGAATCCTAGGAATGATTTTGCAGGTCTTATCTAGAACCATGGCTTTCGAGTTGCAACAAAGTCAATGAATTGATTGTAGACTTAGCAAGTACCTTTTGAATGCCTCTTTAAGGCCACAAATATAAAGAAGAATCAACTTAATATTTGTTACTTTTAAAAATCATTGTTTTTTTAATATTTTCATTCATAGTTGTTAGATGTTAAATGTATAGAAATTTCCAATTGATCTTTATAAAAAATTAAGAGAAGACATGACCTCTATGTTACTAATTATCTTCAAAAATATATCAAAATAGAAAATTATTTAAACTATTTAGAGAACCATAATGTAAGTATGGTATTAGATTTAGAAAAAAACCATATCCCTAATCATATCTCTAATCACATTCAACCAACCATTTGATTTTCTTTGCATATTTCGTAGACTTTACCTCCATACTCATAGTTATGTAAAAATATCCATTTCTTAATAGTATGAATTTTCCACAATTCATTATAATAAAATGCTGAAGATTTCTGGATTGAAACTATGTACAAATTTTTACATAAATATTTTGGAACATAATCGTTGATCCATCATCACGATGAAATGCAAATAGAAAGAA
>VDFB02068012.1:0-26947 GCA_007258455.2 Sequoia sempervirens | reverse complement strand
GGTTAAGTATTTTTAAACCATTGTATTTTAAAAAGTTAGTTATCAAGTAGTTACTAGGTGGTTGTTAGTTAGATATTAGAAAAAAGCCTATAAATACAAGGCTATTTCAAATGTAAAGCGGGACTCTTACTAAAGGGGGAAAAATTTAAGACTTTTCAAAGAGGTTGTATTAAGGCTTTTGGTTTGACACTTTGTACTTAAGAGGCTTTTGTAATTGTATGATTTCATAGAGATAATGAGGAATGCATTTTTTCCGTACATCCTAAATGTGTTTTGAATTATTATTGTTGATTTCTTGTATGTTATTTATTGGCAATCCCTTTGTGTAATGGTGGAATTCATTGGTCATTTATATGTGATTGATGAAACACATACGTACCCTAGTATCTTGGTTTGAATGTGCTAAGGTAACTTATTTACTCGTATATTGAAATGTGTTATCTTTCTTTCATCATTATTATATATATCAAAACATATTTTGTGATAAACCCCCCTTTTTAATTTGTTATGCATTGTGAAATCTTAGTTGGTATTCGTAGGTCTATCATTAGGGTTTATTTCATTCATTTTTCTTTAGTTTTTCCTTTTCTACTTTATGTTCTTTCAAGTTAAAAGTGTTGCAAGGTGTGCGGCCTTGGTCTCCTTGTGTTGTCCAACACAATGCTCTGGTTCATGGCATGAATTAATCGCCTCTTATGGATTCATTAACTCTAGCAATTATATTAGGTATTAACAGGTTGATCTTTTGGTGCAACAAAAACCGTCTTTGCAAAAATTGGTATCAAAGCTTGGGTCATGGGTTCGAACCCCTTGTTTGCACTAGGGGGATTGTTACAAGGTGTACACCCTTGGTCTCCTTGTGTTGTGTAGTGCAATGCTTGGGTTTGTGACATGGCTTAACTGCCTCCCATGGATTCATTAACTCTAGCATTTGTATCAGGCATTAACAGGTTGATCTTTTGGTGCAACAAAAACCGTCTTTGCAATAAAAAGTACACAAAAATATCAAATCCCCCTATCATACAAGGGAGCTTCCTCTCTCAAATGAAGATGGGGTAAAAGCACAAACACAGTAATCACACTTTATAAAGGAATCGGCCAACAGCAAAAAAAATTCTGAACTTCGACCACATAAAAGTGGTATTTATGTTTTGAATTTAAAAATGGTGTAAACTAATAAAATGTAGAACTTTTGGTGTAGTTTATTCCTGTAATTTTTAAAATTAAAAAAAAAAAAAATTTATTATGTTTTTATCAATTTAAGGACAAATTTTGGAATGCTGAAAATTTCATAAAAGAGTGACTTCACGGACCGTCAAGAAATAAAATGAAAAAAACTTCATTTCTCTCTCTTTTTTTTTTTTTCCAAATAGGTAATTTCAATGTCTTGTGCATGGAAAAAAAAAATCACATTTTGATGTATATTTTTCCCGTAATAACGTTCTAAAGTCAAACATGTCAGAATTTGACAGTTTTGACGGACCGTCAACTAATTTCAATTTTTTCAATCATTTAAAAAAAAAGAAATATACCCTTTTGAAGAAGACTCTCTCCTCTTATGCCTCATATAATATTTAAAATATTTTAATAAATTTTACTATCATTTTTTTAATATCAAATCAGCCTCTTTTTTATTTTTTAAAACCTACTTGCATTATTTTAATAATAAAAGATATCAAAACTAATCAAAATATTATAAAAATTCTATATTTGGATTCTACACTTCAAGCTCTACAAAAGGGTATTTTTATTTTTTGCAAAAACATCAATCTGACTAGAGAAATACTCTGCCAAAAATGAATGTTTCAGAAAAAATTGAAAAATGATGAGTAAGCTGCCATGTAGGATGCCAACTAGGCATTTTCGGCCGACCAGTTTTCGGCCGACTAGGTTTCGGCCGAAACCCTATCGGCCGGTAATGAATCGGCCGAAAACTAATCGCTCGAAAACTTATCGATCGATAACTACTCGGCCGAAAATTGATGATATAAATAAAGTTTTTTTTTTCCCAATTTATCAAATTAAAAAAATAAGAAAATAACAAATATTTCAAAATCTTTTCAACTATTTTCAATTAAAAAAGCTTTATTTCAACATTTTGGAAGGCAATTTACAAGACGTATTTCGACGAAAAAAAAGGCATTTGGAGAAGAGGAGAAATATTTTTAAGGTGTGTTGATCTTTAATTTATTTATTTGATTATGTTTTTTATTGAAAATGCATTTGAAGTTTGTTTTCACTTTTTCTTTATTAAAATATTAACATCAAATAAATATATGTAGAAATATATTCATTATTCAATTAAAAATATTTTATGTTTTGCATCTAGTTACAAGTTTTTTAAAATATTTATGCTATATTACATGTACATGTTTCATGGAAAGCTTATGTGTGTACAAATTTCTATGTAGGCAATCATTCAAATTTGAGTGTAATTTGTGATGGCAAATCGAAGGACTAGATCGAGGAAGTATGAACGAACACGAGTAAGACAAAGAAAGAGAAAAGCGGATGAAGGAACATCTACTGAACAACAACCCATGGAAAATATTGATGATCAAGGTGACGTACAGGTACAAGAACAAACTGAACCTAATACTAATATAAATGTTTTGGACTATGGTATGGAAAATTTGATGGAGATGGATGAAGATTCTCTTTTCAATAATATTTCATCTGAAGATATGTTATCTGAAAGCACATTAAAATTACACTCTAAAAAAATATGGGATGAATTTTTTGAAGAGAAATCTTTAATTGGAAGAGCACAGTTAATTGCAAAGTTATTTAGACGAAAAGAAATGACCCCTGTTTTGGAGTTGTTAGGGGTTGATAATAGGAAAAAGTCATCAGATTTAAAACAAACAATTGTTGAAAACTTGCAAGAAGCATTAAAATGTATTGAAAAGAAGAGTCGGTCTAGTGATTTAAGTGCTGCACGTAGAGCGTTGATGACTGTAATTTCTAGTAAGAAATTATCCCATAGAAGACAAGTTCAAGCAATTTCTGAATTGCTAAATGTTTCTAGGAGAACTGTTCAAAGATATATTGAAAAGAGAGATGAAATAGATGGAAAAATTGAGAAAAATTGGGTAAATATTTGTAGGGTTCCTCGAAAAGATAGAATTTCAGAAGATGTAAAGAAACAAGTTGTTGAATATTGGACCACCCACTCTCGTGTTTCTTCCAATAGAAGGGATACTATACAAATAATAGGTGATGATGGTACAAAAATTTCTCATCCAAAACATTTTATAGATACAACACAAAGTGAGCTTTTTGAAGCATTTAAACAAGAATTTTTAAATGTGAAGATTTGTCAAAGGATGTTTGAAACACTACGACCATCATTTGTACGTATAAATAAAGTACGTGAAACTTGTTGTTGTCGAAATCATGTTGAATTTGATCTACACCTACAATCATATAGAAAAGTTATGGCAACAATTGATCGAAATTTAGCCATCCCTGGAAGCACAACACAATTTGTGAAGTCTCTTCTATGTGAAAAATCAGAAAATTCGGATGAATTCAACGTTCAGTGTATAAAAAATGTATGTAATGATTGTGGAGATTTGAAGAATCTTTTACATGTTGACAATAATGAAATGCAAGTTACTTGGAAGAGATTTGAATATGAGACATACTTAACGAAGTCAGGAGTTGAGGCCAAAAAAATTGTTGTCAAAGAGAGTGGATTGCCTTACAATGAATTCATGAGTAAATTTCGCAATATCATATATCCACATATCCAACATTGTCATGGTGCAAGATGGCAATCTAAGCAATTTCGTTATTCAAAGAATTGTTTTCCACCAGGTTGTATTCTCTCTATTGTAGATTTCTCTGAGAACTATACATTTAGTCCTCAAACTGAGATTCAAAGTCAATATTATCATTCAGAGCAAGTTGCAATCTTCGTGCAAGTTTGCTACAGGCATGCAGAGTTAGCGGTCGATGGAATACAAAGTAGCAAAGATGATAGAATTATCATCAAAGAGGTTCACTTTTATATCAGTGATGATACGAATCATGATAGAAGCTATGTAGCTCATTGTTTCAAAATGTTTTTTGAAGACCTAAGACGACGTGGCATAAATCAAGAACAACATTGGATATGGTCTGATGGATGTGCTGGTAAGTACATTGGTTTTTAAATTATTTTTAATTAATTTATATTTACTTTTAAAACTTTGAGACTTAAATTGTTTTTTGAAGATAATTCAAGGTTTTCAAGTGTTTAATTATTTGTAACTTCACAGGACAATTTAAGTCTGCAAAAGCCTTTGTTTGGTTATGTAGTCAACATGCTAGACGCAACACCAAATTTTTGTGGAATTTTTATGAGAGTGGACATGGAAAAGGAGAGCACGATGGAGCAGGAGCATGTGTGAAGCGTGCACTTCGTCAACATGAACTTGCTGGTATGTCCAATTTAGCTGAACATACTTTTTAAAAGATTAGATATGTATATATATATATTTAATTTAACTAAATTAAATTTTCTTTTAAGTTCTTTGAAAGTAATAGGTGACAAATTGTTCCAACTTGTCTGTAACTTGTAGGTAATGCCATACGGAATGCAAACGAAATTGTTGAATGGTGCAAAAGTCATTTTTCTGCTCGCGACTCAACATACAACACACGGTATTTTTGGGAAGTTACAGGTATGTATGTCTAGTCAAAATTTGTTTTAAAAATTTGAATTTCAAAGTTCAAGTACATACATGATTTCAAATTGAATTTTCAAGTTTGAATTTAAACAGATATTGATCGATCAAATCCTTATAATTGTCAAGCAATTCATGGTATTAGAAATCTACATCAAATCATGACAACGGGGAGTAGTAGGCCTTATGCAATGAATGTGAGAGAAAAATCATGTTTTTGTATTGATTGCATTGAGGACAATGCAAATATTGATCAATGTGAGAATATTAGAGATGGGTATGTTTCACAATGGGAAATGAAACAATTAATATCAATGCCTCCTTTTGTTGAAGATGACAATGTTGATGTCTATGATCCACTATATTCAGCTGATTACGAACGTGTATCTGATTTAGTTGTTATAGGTATGTCCAAATTGATTAATTTAGTTAAAATCAAGATTTAAATTTATATATATATATTCTATGTTTAAGTAAGTTTCAAATATAAAATATAAATTTTTACAACTTTTAAATGTATAATTTACTTAAATATGTAAATATGTGGTGTGTGTACAGGAGATATTTTCGTTGTAGTTGCAGATCCTGAAAATGCGGAAGGTGTAGATTACTATCTACTAAGATGTACACAACCAAAAAGCAAATTGTTCGAATCGATGACAGATGGTGATGGACAAGAGTATCCCATTGGATCAGTCGTTATTGAAGGCACATATTATCAACAAATAAAGATAGATAAAAATGGTATTATATTTGTTGATTATAGGCCAGGACAAAAGGTTCTACATTACAGTCACTTAGTTTTGGCAACAAAAATAAATTTAGAAACTTTACCTAAAAGAGGACGTGCCAAACAAAAGTGGAGGTTGCCTATTGAAGATCATGAGAAGATTTTAGAGATAATTAAAGATAGAGAGGATCCAGATTTTATGTACCAGGAGCTTTAAGTTGTTTTTTGGATACATGTGTACACATTTATGACTCCAAATCTAGATAATTTATATATTTGTATTGATTGGACATGTGACATGATTTAGAATGGTTTTTTTTTAGAATGTGACATGTATATGTTAGATCATATATATGCTTGATCTACAAAACCCAGTGACTTTAAAAATGTTTTAATTTACATTTTGCCTAAATTCCTTTAAATCATCTAAATTTCCAATTGCATTTTTACATGTTGGACATGGTTCATTCTTTTAAACCTTCACTCTTGAGAATCTCTCTAGAAATTCCTTTATATCATCTCTCTAGATTCCTTGATTGTAAATTTTTATGTTTGACACATGGAATTGTTAAACTCACTTTCAAATCTTTGAATTTAAATATTTGTTCAACTCCACCTATATACATGTTCCAATTTTGCATTTAAATTTATTTATGTTCCATGGAATTCTTAAGTTCACATTCAAATCTTTCATTTCATTTGAACATTCAACTCCACAAACTTGTATAAAATTATCTAGTTGATTTGGTGTTTTCAAGTGGTGAAGAATCTAGACATAAATGTTGTCTCTAGTTTTCTTTATTTTTTATACATTACTAATGCACGACATTCAATAATTTTACATGATCATTTGGATTTTCATGTATCCATCTCAACCATACATCCAAATTTACTTAAGAATATTAGCTCCTATCTTTTAAGTATAGAACTAAATTATTTATCCATTTTGTTAATGTTAGATTGTATCCAGGTTTTCTTGGTTTGTCCTTTCTTGTTCACCTTAAGGTGCATTGGAATATATGAACATTGTAGTGAATCATAGTGATATCTTCCAAGTCATATCTAATTCCCAAATATAGAAATTCCATATCCTATTGGCATCAATTTAGCTTTGTTTACCATGTATAGCTTGAGACCATGAGCTACCTACATCTTCCAAGTCATATCTAATTCCCAAATGTAGAAATTCCATATCCTATTATCATCAACAACAAGTTCTAATTGTTTACCATATCCTATTATTATCTTCCAAGTCATATCTAATTCCCAAATATAGCAATTCCATATCCTATTGGCATCAATTTAGCTTTGTTTACCATGTATAGCTTGAGACCATGAGCTACCTACATCTTCCAAGTCATATCTAATTTTCCCAAATGTAGAAATTCCATATCCTATTATCATCAACAACAAGTTCTAATTGTTTACCATATCCTATTATTATCTTCCAAGTCATATCTAATTCCCAAATATATCAATTCCATATCCTATTGGCATCAATTTAGCTTTGTTTACCATGTATAGCTTGAGACCATGAGCTACCTACATCTTCCAAGTCATATCTAATTCCCAAATGTAGAAATTCCATCTCCTATTATCATCAACAACAAGTTCTAATTGTTTACCATATCCTATTATTATCTTCCAAGTCATATCTAATTCCCAAATATAGCAATTCCATATCCTATTGTCATCAATTTAGCTTTGTTTACCATGTATAGCTTGAGACCATGAGCTACCTACATCTTCCAAGTCATATCTAATTCCCAAATGTAGAAATTCCATATCCTATTATCATCAACAACAAGTTCTAATTGTTTACCATATCCTATTATTATCTTCCAAGTCATATCTAATTCCCAAATATAGCAATTCCATATCCTATTGGCATCAATTTAGCTTTGTTTACCATGTATAGCTTGAGACCATGAGCTACCTACATCTTCCAAGTCATATCTAATTCCCAAATGTAGAAATTCCATATCCTATTATCATCAACAACAAGTTCTAATTGTTTTAGAGGTGGATCTAGAAGAAGTTTATCTCTCTAGGAGACATGCCACCATCTATAACACCAAAAATATACTATTTGAAGCTTCATTAAATATATTATAGCTTATTTATTTATTTTTAAAATATTTCAATCAATCACTAGAAAATTATAAATTTATTAATATGAGTAACCTTGTGTTGTCATTTATTGATTAAAAGATAAATCTTTGTTTTGTTCTAATATACATGAACTTTTCTTTCTTTGATAAAATAGATTTTATTTAGTAAATATTTTTATAAAATCCTTTTATCCCAACACAATACACTCATTTAAATATTTATTTTTAATTCAAAACTCATATATGAGAGATTATATATATTTCCTTCTCCAAGACCAAGATGCTAATACACTAGTAACATCTACAAAAATATAAGGTTTCTATATTAGAACCCAATTTGAATTATCAAGCTATTTATAGCTTTTTTTTGTGATTTCATAGTCCAACCTTAAAAAATAAGGATGTAATCTCTATTCCTCTCATCTTTAGTACTTTATTTATATATAAAATATTTTTATGCCTATAAAACGTAACTTTTAGTATATTTCTCTAGGAATGAACATAACTTCATTAGTCTTGTAATTTGGTCCATCTTTCCAGTACAATTAAATATGAATTGATCAATTTTTAATTTATATATAGAATTGTCATCCAAGAGATCTACTTGATCAATTTTTAATTTATATAGAATTGTCATCAATTTTTAATTTAATAATAAATGTGCATGTCTTTCAAGATTTAAATATATATATCAATTTCTAATTACATATATATAAATGTTCCACATGGAATTCTTAAACTTTCAAAACTAGAAATTTGATTTCATTTACATTCAACTCCACTAATAGCTTGCATGCTTTATTTGAATTATATGGTTCATTCTTAAGTATAGCTCATCATCTAGTTCAAGAATTCTTTGCATGCACATTCAAATGAACATGTGTATTAGATTATATGGAATTAGAAATTAGGTTAATGTAGAGCGTGATATATGCACAATTTAAATGTATAAATAACTTTTACTGACTTTAAAAATGAACATTTAGAGCTTTAAAGAATTCAATCTAACTATCATCTATTTCCGATTGCATTTTTATGTTCTACTTTAAAACATGTATAGCATTAATCTCAAGCATATATGCATTCAATTTTTTCTATTTCTTGACCTATTTATTAAAGAAAAATTCATTTGAACTATTTATTTAAATTAATTACATGTACATGTCCATCTTTTTAAATTTACAAATAGCAACCATTAGATAGTGGAGTGGACAACATTTTGATTTCACAATGTATTTAGTTATCTATATATGTACAAGAAGTGCATTTGAACAAGTTACCATAATTTAAATTTAAATAAAGGTACTTATAGATGTAATGTAAGTGAGTTCATCAAACCATAATAATGCACGTATATAACAAACCTCTAAGATTCAAACCATAAAACATAATTGTATGAATGTGACATGTAAATTATAACAAGTATATATATGTGTACCATAAAACATAAGTATGTAACACGTCCAAATGTTCAATACATAAATCATAAAAAGTGTCCCCAACATATAATAAAATGATCTCAGACATGTAATACTATAAAACAAATCTCAAAGAGAGGGATGTCTGGTATGAATAGAATCATCAGATCTATGGCTCGATCTCTCCCTCGACCTCTCCCTCGATGCATGGCTCGATCTCTCCCTCGACCTCTCCCTCGATCCATGGACCGATCGCTCTGCTGATCCAAGATGTGTGGATCCATGTCCCGATCCAATATCTCCCGATCTGTGTCCTGAGCCTCGTCCCAACCCCTGCATGTGTTCAAGTACACATATATGTAAAATTATCTAAAAATTTTACAATGTACTTGAGTTCAATGTGTTCAAACTTAAAACATCAAGTAATTAGTTTTTTAAAATTAAATTTAAATGTACCTCATCTGCATACTGCATGGGATCGCCATCATGCTCCAAATTTCCAAAGTCTGGGAATTCACCATACTGCTTAAAATTTTCAAGTACACAATTTCAATCAGGAGTTAAACCCCTAGAAGTTTTTAAAATGCATTACATAAATTTTTAGAACACAATTTTAAAAATATATACATGTATTTAAATTATAAATTGAAAGTACCTGTTGTGCCTGCTTGAAAGCTCTACCAATGTCACTAAGATCACGAGAATGTAAAGACATCGTAGGGGGCCCTGTAGCATGTACAGTATCAGTAGCAAAAAGAAGTCGACTATATGTCCCATGGACAGGATCAGGTGTCGCAGTAGCCTCAACGTGACCTGTAACATCCTGATGACCACCTGGGCAAGCTAAAGGATCAACAGAAACATGATGTGCACGGGATTCTGTAGGCTGATGTGGAATATCCTGAGCTGCATTTGCCACACTGTGGCTCATATCTGTATGAGGATATCGTTGTCTAATAAATTCTGGTACCCTGTCAAGAGCAATCCCATGGTCCTCACTGATAACCTGATATGCTGCTAGTAAATCCAAAATTGAGAGTCTACATGTATTACGCAGAGTCGTGTGGGTCATATGCTCGACATCTGCAAGAGTAGGTAGATCGGCACTAATAAATGGATCATACGATGCAGATGTAGCCTCAGTGGGAGGAAGGTTGATCCGTGGGCGTAATAAATATCTACCAACTCGATCAGATGAAATCTGATCAATCTGCGTCGTAATAGAGGCAATGTTTTCAAAAATCTGACTCTGAGTGGACCCTGTTGCTGCCTCCCCTGCTGCTGCCAATTCCAAACGTTTTGGTAAAACCAAAAGGTTTGGGCCAACTAATGCCCTCTTGTCCACAGGCGGTGGCAAATTTGAAGGTCTAAACTGTGGTTTGTCATAAAAACGGCCTTTACCTTGGCCAGCATGCTCAGGATAAGATGTGTAGTCCACCTCTATATGTAAATGAAATTCTGCATATAACTGTTTGACAAAATACAATGGCAGCTCATCATTGTGAGGCCATCTATGATGTGCTGCCAACCATCTAGGGTATATGAATGGCGCAACAAGAGGATCTTCACACCTCGTAACCATATATCCTCTAATTTTATTTTTTCCTCTATAAAATGGGAACATGGATAACACATTTTCACCTGAAACTAATTTGGCAACTTCTTTATGTTTCACTGTGCCAGTAACACTCCTAGCAAGAGAAAAATAAAACTGTTCAATGCTGATTTCATCATAAGGATTGTATGATCGAATTGTCTCAATCATCTTCATAATCTCTTGTCTAATAGTGACTAATCTATCTCGATTAGCCAAATTGGGGGAGTTGTGAATTGTTTGCTCTAAACATTTTAGAGCATTGTCCAATCTAACAATACTATCCTGAAATATATTTGATCTAGTTTGAGCTTCTCGCTCAGAACGAGGGGAATGATGAGATCCCTCATCGGCCATGATATATATAAATAGATAGAGATCTGCATATCATTAAAACAAAATTACATAATGAACTACACAAATTTAAATTGAAATTTTTTCAAAACTAAAAAAAAATATATATTTAAATTAAAGGTAAAATTTTCAAGTTTCAAAACTAGAAAACAATTTTGAATTTAAATGTATCTAATGAGATCTAGTTCAAACTTTATATCTATCGAGCTATGTGAACCTATTAAATCATAGGCATGCATGTAATATTCAACCAAGAGTAAATATGTAAAAAAAATATTTATCCTTTCAACCACTCTATACTAAAATTTTGATCAAAATAAAAAAATACTCTTCATTACAATTGGCCATATATGATCTAGCCTTTCTTTGTAATCAATTATTTTTTAAATCAAACACTAGAAATTATAAAAAGGTTAACATTTCCTTAATTTTTCGATCTAACTTAAAACATATTAAAGTAATAAAGTTAAAATTTAATTTAATAGTGTATGTGTGTATGTATGTATATGTATGTGTGTATGTATGTATGTATATCTAACTTAATTTAATAGTGTATGTGTGTATGTATGTATATGTATGTGTGTATGTATGTATGTATGTATATACATATATATATGTATGTACATGCACATGATATATGTGTATGTGTGTATGTATGTACATGTATTATATATGTATGTGTATGTGTGCATGTACATGCATATATATGTGTATGTGTGTATGTACACATGTATATACTCAAGTACATACATACATACATACACACATACACATATATATGCATATACATACATACATACATACACATATGTATATATATAATGCATGTACATGCATACACACATACACATATGTACATATATATAATACATGTACATACATACACACATACACATATATGTGCATGTACATATGTATATGCATATACATATATACATGCATATACATATATACATATACATACATACATGCATATGTATGTATATGCATGTATATATGTATATGCATATACATATGTACATGCATATACATACATACATGCATATATATATATATGTATGTATGTATATGCATGTATATATGTATATGCATATACATATGTACATGCACATGATATATGTGTATGTGTGTATGTACACATGTATATACTCAAGTAAGTACATACATACATACACACATACACATATATATGCATATACATACATACATACATACACATATGTATATATATAATGCATGTACATGCATACACACATACACATATGTACATATATATACTACATGTACATACATACACACATACACATATATGTGCATGTACATATGTATATGCATATACATATATACATGCATATACATACATACATACATATATATATATATATATATATATATATGCATATACATACATACATACATACACACATGCATACATACATGTACACACCTACACACATGCATACATACATGTACACACATACACACACATACACACATACACATATATACATGCATGTACATACATATGTATACATACACACATGTACACATGTATATATAATACATCTACATGCATACGCACATACACATATATGTACATGTATGTATATGTACATGCACATATATGTGTATGTGCATATGCATTAGATCTGTATTATATATACATATGTATACATACACACATGTACACATATGTATATATAATACATCTACATGCATACGCACATACACATATATGTGCATGTACATAACTTATCAAAGGCGCTTTATTTGGGAGATAAGTTTAGCATTTTATTTAAGAGATTAGTTCATATATGGAATGTAGATTTAAAATTCATTTACAAGTATAGGAGGTATTTGAAAGCAACATATCTAAGGTGTACAACCCATGGACCAAAGGAAGTCAATTGAATCGAAGTGGTTTGAGACTGAAATGCTTTAAGAAACACTGAACCTTATCCATGGAACAAAAGTCCTTCTAAATTGTTCTCCCTTATTTAAGTGTTCCTCTCAATTTTGAAGGATTTGAGTGATCAAAAGAACTCACTAATATTTCCCTTCTTCTTAAAAATGTTAGACAATCTCCACAACTCATTTCTGAGATCAAGACAGAAGAATCTTAATATGAATTCGAATATTCCCATGTACCTCAAGGGGTAAAAGAATGTTCCTTCTCAAGATAGTTTTTCTTCAATATATAACTTTTTATCAAAATCTAATAAACATGCTATGGGAATGGCTGTCTCTCTGTAAGATAGTTTTAAAATTGTAACATAGTTTTCTGGATTTAACTTTGAAAGATGTCAAATCCATACTTTGTAACCACATTGGTCAAAACTCAAATCCAACAAATAGTTGGCATTAGCTTTTCACATTCATTGTAGTATTAGAAATATAGCTTCTGAAATTAAACTGAGAAATATAGCTTCTGAAATTAAACTGTGTATGTTTTTTGTATCGATATTTCAAATTAGATTGCAGAAATAGACTTAGAAAGAGGGGCAGGGGGAGAAATAGAGTTAATTCTAGAAGCTATATTTCCAAACCCACTCATTTTTGAGAAAATTATATTTAGAACACAGATCAGTGTTAACACTGTTAACAGACACTGATTAACAGATCTTTTACAGGTGATTAAGATTTTGACAATGATTAAGATTAAGACTTAGAAAGATTAATGCATAATAAAGTTAAATCCTGATATTCTTGGAACTTCAAAAATCTTTTTTCAGGTGGATGATACTGCTTCAGAAATTCATTGTAAGACAGGCTTCAGCTAAAATTGATTTTCATGCAGACCCATCTAGTTTGTGGAAAGCCATAATCCATTGTGTGTGTCGTTTTTGACTGTGTATTCGCTAAAGCTATGTGGAAGAAAATTTTGTTGGCTTGGTCACTCTTTGCTCATTAAGAAATATTGTAGCTTGATGTACTCTTTTAAGTTATTTGCTATTCTCCAAATGGGAAACACTCTTCTTTTATAAGATTTCTCTACCAAGTACTCGGGTTCTTGTAGAAAGCAAGAAATGCACATGTTTTCAAATAGGACTTTATAACTTCTACTTACTTCAGCTGTGAAGTCATGATCACCTCTCTTGTTTTGCAAGTTGAACTATTCTTCAAGGTTCCAAAGTTTGATTTCAAAAGATTTCTCAATGGTGAGTCTATTCAATATAAGACTAGCTCAGTGGTCAGTTGCGGCAGATTTTCAAAAATATAATGATTTCCTGACAGGAAAGTGAGCTTAACACATTCTCCTAAAGTTGTAGTTGACAAAGACGGTTGGGAAAACTGAAAGACCAACAACGGTTGTCACATAGTGGAGAAGAAAGATGATTCAAAGATGGATTTTCCTTCTCAAAATGGCAATGTTGTTCCTTAGAACTCTCTTCCTAGAGATCAAGTTGCTAATTCAAACCAAGCGTACAATGCTTTTATTGAGACTGTTGGGATTCAGAGAGAGGAAACAGAAACATGGAAATGTAATAATTCATAATATCTTCTCTGATGAAAGTATGGATGATTGCTTGTATACTAAGTTACCTGTTCACCCCCTGCATTGCCCAGATCCAGGTCCAGCTCGTACCTGCCCCAGATTCTGGGCCAATTTGAGCAGGGATTCTGATTAAGATTAATGCTTTTTTTTGGAGATCAGGATTTAACTTTATTATGCATATGTGATCACATTATCAACATCACCTCTACATGCATATGAAACCCACAAGGCATAAATACAGATCTCTATGCATAGGATTTGTCTAACCAAAAAGCAAATAATCGTGTAGGTCTATATATTTGTCTATGGGAGTTTCATCTACACATGGAAGTGAGTTTGGTAGTTGGGCATGTGCGGAGAGGATGAATAAATACCCATGAATGGTTGAATGTGACAAATGTAGCAAAGTTCTAGAATGAGCTCAAAAGTAAAAAAAATGGTATGTCCATAAACTGTAGTTCTTACATAGATCAAATCAAATGGCATTTTCTTATATGCAAATGTACCTTATTTCATTGTGAATGTTATGTTGATTCTATCTTCATGGTTCACTATCACTTGATTATATTGAGAATGGAAGCTGTATTGACTGATTCCTTTGTGTGCAGGATAGGACATTGCAAACATGCTCATGCTTTAAGGGCCAGATGTTGAAGGATAAAAATAAATGCTGGCCCACATCATTTAGATGTGGGATAATACAGATTTCAGGCTCTAACCATTATCTACATGCTTAATGAGATCATAAAATGGAATTTTGAGTGGTAGAAGAAACATGGATGAGTTCATGTGTTGTTTCTACAAAAGACACAGTCTAAAGCTTTGAATCTCATAGTTCTTCATTCCAGATCAGCATATCATAAGAGATACCAGGATGTTTCAATCTAAATTATAGTCATAGTACACAGTAAAATAAATGCAGATAAAAGTTCCAAATGAAAATATGAATTAGTAATCCTGGAGTTTGAACCAAAACAAACATGGTACTTGTACAATATAGCTTTTGAAGAAGCAATCAATTCAAAACACGAGGCTAGGGAAATAGACATAGAAGAGACAAAGAAACCATTAGTAATGCAGGAGTAAGTGAGTCTAAAAGGAATGCACTGTGAATCTAAACCATGCCCAACCATCTTTCTTTGCATAACGTCTCTTCCATTTGTTTTCCAATACCTCCTAAATAAAATGCTAAACTTATCTCAAAAGCATGCCCAATCACAAATTAAAGCTTGTAAAGAAGGGTATGTTAAGTTTCACTGCCTACAGAAAGAAATTTCATTGAGCATCATGGCCATAGCTGTCTCAACCATCACGACCATGACCTGATTTTTCAATTTCAATCAAACCCTAACGATACGATACGAGAAATCAAACATTCATCTCAATGATTTTTCAATTTCAATCAAACCCTAATGATCTGTCCCAAATTTCTGACAATAGACAAAAACGATACGAGAAATCAAACATTCATCTCAATGCCACGAATGGAACCTGTTAATATGTCGTCCCTGTTGCTAGCGATCGGCCGACAAGCTCTCGCCCCAACCACTTTCGCCCGAGCGTAGCAATAGTGGGCCTGGTTTTTTTTTTCGAGATTTTATTGGCTATTTTCGGTCGATAGGGTTTCGATCGATAAAATTTCGGCCGAAACACACTCGACCGATACGGTCTCTCCAGGTCTGCGCCGTAACGAATGTTTTCGGCCGATAAGTTTCGGCCGAAAGTGACTCGACCGATAACTTGAAGCCACGTAGGCATGTGGCTGACCCGTGATTACCGAAACCTTATTGGCCGAAAACTGGTCGCCGAACTTAAGTCACTCGAAATAATTTAGTTGGCCAAAACTGTGACACAAGTTTGTGCTTTCACCGATGAAGATTGTTGTTTCACAAGAAATCTCTCCAACTATTGGAGCATTATTACCACTTTCCATTGGGAATGTTAAGTATCATTTCAAGTTCCAATCCACTTACCAACATATTTTTGGCAACTCTACTAGGGATTGAAGTGCTGGTGCATTTTGTTCCTTGCAAATCTAAAGGTTCCTTCCTTTGAATGAAGGTAACCTAGTATCTTTGTTTGAATGTGCTAAGGTAACTTATTTCTTCGTATATTGAATTTTTTTATCTTACTTTCATCATTATTATATATCAAAACATATTTTGTGATAAACCCCCCTTTTTAATTTGTTATGCATCATGAAATTTCAGTTGGTATTCATAGGTCTATCATTGGGGTTTATTTCATTCATTTTTCTTTATATTTTCCTTTTCTCATTTATGTTCTTTTAGGTTAAAAGTGTTGCAAGGTGTGCACCCTTGGTCTCCTTGTATTGTGCAACAAAACGCTCAAGTTTGTGGCATGGTTTAATCACCTTTTATGGATTCATTAACTTTGGCAGTTGTATCAGGCATTAACAGGTTGATCTTTTGGTGCAACGACAATTGTCTTCGCAAAAATTGGTATCAAAGCTTGGGTCATGGGCTAGGGGGATTGTTGCAAGGTGTGAGCCCTTGGTCTCCTTGTTTTTTGTAGTGCAGTGCTTAGGTTTGTGGCATGGCTTAACCACCTCCTATGGATTCATTAACTCTATTATTTGTATCTGGCATTAACAAGTCAATATTTTGGTGCAACGACAACCATATTTGCAATAAAAAGTACACAAAAATATCAAATACCTCTATCATACAAGGGAGCTTCCCCTCTCAAGTTTAAATGAAGATTGTTGTTTCATAAGTAATCTCTCCAACTATTGGAGCATTATTACCACTTTCCATTGGGAAAGTTAAGTATCATTTCAAGTTCCAATCTACTTATTTCCAACATTTTTTTGGAAACTCTATTGGGGATTGAAGTGCTGGTGCATTTTGTTCCTTGGAAATCTAAAGGTTCCTTCCTTGGAATGAAGGTTGGTGAATTTTTATGAAAAAGGAAATCTAGAATAATGGTTTGGTATAAAGGAATTGAATCAAAAAGTGATGGTGACAGTGATGATGAAGACTGCGCTTTATCTATTTATTCATCTCAAAAAAATAATGTTCTTGATGAACCCAAACAAGTTGAATTCCTAAAGAGCTTCTATGATGACGTGCACATGGTTTCTAATAAGGTGCAACTTTCCCTACTTCAAAATTTGCAAAAGGTTCAAGAGAAAGATCAAATAGAGACCTGTTTTCTTGCTCCTAATCATTTTCTTGAATTAGTGACAAAAAATAGCAAAGATTGAGAAAATGATCCTTCTCTTGTTTCTATTGCTCAACAAAACAAAGCTCTTGATAATCCTAAACAAATTCAAAATTTAAAAATATTCTATGGAAACACAACTTTCTCTTGACAAGGTACATTCTTCTTTGCTTCAAAAATTACAAAATATTGAACAAAGAGATGGCAAAGAAATTTTTTTTCTTGTTGAGGAATATGTTTTTGATGAAAAACCTTACAATCAAAGAGTTCAAATAGGTTCATTAGAACATTAATGTTCCAAGGAAGGTGAAGGGTATGTGCAAGATCATCATGGAAAAAATAGGCCCTTAAGTGGCAAAAAAATCAGATAAATTAGAGTTAGGCAACTTGACGTAAAAAATTGAATAAGTTATTTATATTATTTCAAAAATATATAAGAATAGAATTTGTAGAAATTGAATTTAGTTTCTGAACTACTAGGTTTATTTAAAAAATAATAAAAAATCTATTTGGTGAAAATTTGAAATTTCATTGTAGTAGTACTTAAATTTCAAGGAAAAAATAAGTAGGTGTTTTTTGACCACCTAACCACAATAAAATGATAATATTTTTTTATAATATTTTAGATATAAGTAGAGGACTCATGTCCCAATGTGATGCATAATTTTTTTAATTTTTTTCCAAGTAAATAATTAATTATGATTTTTTTATTACAAATTTTAAAAAATAAAAAATCTCGTATGTTTAACCACCTTAACTTGGTCAAAAATTCATGAAATTCATTTTTATTTTTTAATCCTATAGTATGTGATTCAAAAAATGTGATACCATTTGAAAGCTATGAATTTTTTCAATCAACCTATCAATCAGGACTTTAGTTGTAATTCAAATAGAAAATAAATAATAATTATTTATTAAATTCAAAGTAAAGAATAATTTATATTGGTGAAAAGTTGAGAATCTCCTTTAAAAACCCTTTTCGTTTCATCGATTCTGGGTAAAAAGAAAGTCGTCAACCACATACCCTACAAAAACCCATCATATCGCCACTTTTTGGCCCATCATGATCTTGCACATACACTGAAGTTATATTTGCTCATAAGAACACATGTCAAGAGGATTATCAAGAAAAGATCACAGTGATAGAAATAAAATTATTTTATTGGGGTATGTCATCGGCATTATGGACATTGTAACAATGAAGAAAAATGAACGAACGTTCTCTCTTCATGAATGCAACCTCAACTTGGAAAAAATGATGAAGACATCATTTTAAAAGATGAATCTCATGTAGCTTTTATTCCTAGTTGGTATCTTAATGCTTCAGATGATGAATTTCCAAGTCTTCATTTTTCATCATAAATGCAACTTTAATATGAAGCTTTCATATTTGATGAAGATCATGATGGAGAAGAATCATTAGGACAAGAACTTGTGTAGAAAACTATATATATATATATATATAGATCAACAAGCTAAAGAAATCTATGAAGATATGCCAATGAATGCCCCATGATGATGTATATATACAATCTATGTTTTGTGGAACTTTCAAAGTTTGAAGAAATCCTATTTTTGAATCATTTGATCAAGTAGAAATATTTTTATTAGATACTATGAATTCATTTCCTATCTCTTTTCATGATGAATTTGGAAAAGAGGAATATATTCATACATCTGATAATTGTTCTGATCACAAACAAATAGGAAGAATAGTGGATTTTTTTGAGAGATGTACCATCAATGAAGTAAGGAATAAGGTAATGGGAAATCTAATGAAAGAGTCCAACAAAGTGGGAGATGAGTTATACTCTCATGATTTCTATATCTTGAGTTGGTGTTTTGAAGCTTCAGATGATGATTTCCTCTATAGTGAAGGTGTCTACCTTAATCCTTTGAAGTTTTCAAATGGATGCATTTCTATAGATAATTCCAAAGATACAAATGTTATTTATTCTTCTTCACTTTCATATTCAATGGATAAAGAATTTTGTAAAATTCTCATGACAAAATAAGAATAAATTATTATTAAAAATGACCCTATGCTATTGGAAGCTGATTTATTGAAAAACAAGATTCAACATTTGCATTTGCAAAAGTTTCTTCACATCACTAATTATATGAAGGTTGTTTGATTCATGGGTTAATTTTTTCTAATTTAGACCATTAAAAGGATCTTCAAATAGATAAATTTGGTATTCTTAGCATGATATTAGAACACATGACCAAAGCTACAAAAGGCAGTGCCAATATGATTCAAGAGGACTCAAAGATCTATGATGAGAAATGTTTGTTTGTTCTGTTGTTAAAAAATCCTTCTCATCTCATAGGTTTCACTATTACCCACTTACTAAGTTCACAATTGTTACAAAGGTACACAATTTTTTTTGCAATGGTCCCTATTTCTCTCATCCTGTTAATGGATTTGTGTGGCCATCTTGAAGCAACCTGAGGTAGGGGTACCTAAAATGTACATATTTTAGGTAGAATTTTTCTTGTGTTTGTCCCATTTTTGGCTTGTGTTTAGTCTCTCTATTCATTTTGATGTGTTGTTTCCTATTTGAATTTGTCTCTATGAAATAGATTTTGGGAACCTAAAATGTTTGCTGTCTTCCTAGGATTTTCCACCTAGAAAGAGAGAGATTTGGGCTCCTAAAATGCTTATGCACATTCAAATAAGGATGCATGTAGTATGATGTTGTGTAAATTAACTAATATAAGTGCAATTGACTGATTAAAATGATCTAAAATGAATGCAAAGATGTAATTTATGCTATGTTTGAAAACATAGTGTGATATGAAAATAATTATGAAATATGAAGAAATTGAAAGAAATATGCAAAAAAAAAAGTATAGGGTCAAATCTGAGTGCACCTAGATGATGTGTGAGCTTTCTAGCATGTTTGGAATGCTGATCAAAATTTCTAATTTTTTGCAGTGGGACTCATTCACCAAGGGTGGCAAATCAGTCCTTCGACTGTTGAAAAAGTGTCAGGAGCTGATTTCTGACAGCTATGAGTTGATTTCTAGCAAAATGCAGATTTCTAGATTTCAAGTGGGAATCATTCACCAAGGGTGGTGAATCAGTCCTCCTCAATATTTTTGAAAATTCAAGGGTCAACACTACTACTCCAGATCTGGTAATGACTGAGTGTATGGTTGTTGGGGTCAATTCTGCAGAAAATGAGCTAAAAGTGCTCAAATTGATTGAGTAAATGATGAATTGATTTGAAGAGCCTAGTTGACTTGAATTCCACTTTTCAACACCTTTAAACCTGTTAAATCTACAAAACAAAGCTGCAAAGACACATGCAAAGGGGGAAAATGTTGGCGGGTTAGTGAATAGGGGTTTGCCTTGGTCAAACCCCACTTTGGTAATCAAACCCAATAAAGATAAATGGAATGGAAAGGAAATGATAAATGAATAACATGAAGTATTACAAACTTACCACATCCTTGAATATGAAAATATGAAATGATGTTAATGGCTACTCCAGAGTGCTTGAAAGTGCTTGAGTTGATGATGCAAGATGCTTGAGTGCTTGAAAATTGGTTGAATGAATGGGTGAATGGTGGTTAAAATGAGGTGAAAATCACTTATTTATAAAAATCTTGTGCCTTGCTATCTATTCATACCTCATCACAGGCCAACATGAACTGAATTTGAGTAAAACCTTGAAAGAAATTTTGAAAAAATTTGAATTTAGGGCCAAGGGGGACTCATTCGCCACCCTTGGCAAATGAGTCCCACCTAGGACCCACATCCAAGTGTCAAAAATAAAGTCATATTTAATGTTGTTTGTCAAGATAGGACCCAAAAATACACTTAATATAAGCATATGAGGGCATAAAGAGATAAAATAAAGCATGGGAAAGGTGTAAATAGTGAAAATATGCATATAAAAGCATGAAATCTTGTTACAAGACTTTACAAGACTTCAAAATAGGACTTTTTGATGAATGAAAAGGCGATTTTTAGGTGAATTGCATTAAATAGAGTCTAGAAGAATGTAGAAATGTCTTACAACACTTCACAACACCTTCAGAAGATGTTGTTCTTTGAATTTTAGCACCAAAATAAGCATGTTCAAGCCAAGATACATCATAAAATCAAAGCAATATAGCTCCAACATTATAAAACAAGAACTAAAAGACCATGAAAATGACAAGGGGCCATTTTTTGATGGCACATTTAGCCCCCACTTTAGTGAGAGAAACTTGCTTCCTCACACTAAAGTAGCCATGAACATCGAGAAGAGGGTTTGAATGCACTTACGTTAGCAAGATGGAATGTAAAAAACAAGAGGGATGATCAAGCACCTAGGATGAAGATCCCATGACAAACTGAACATAAGGAAAAAGGAACACACAAGTGTTGAGAAGAATTGAGTGAAGCTTCGATCATCAATCCAACTAGTTGTGAAAAGAGATCTAGGCTGATTGTTTAAAAAAGAAAGAATGTGTGCTCACTTTAGGGCCACAGAACTAGTTGTCTATGGGATGAGAAATCCCAAAAATAAAATTAAGATACATACGCTAGTTGGTATGCACCCATAAAACACAAAAGTGGCTATGGGGAAAAGTCACGCTGCTAGTTGGGCTTCTTGCTCAACCATGCCAAAGTTATACCTTGTTAGATAACTTCAACAAAGAACCACAAAGCTAAAGAAAATGCAAATGTTGGTTTAAGTTTCAAAAATAAGATGGCACCATAGGCATGCAAGTTGTGTTATGCAAGGTGGCTAAATGAGAATGTTATGTGCAAAAGTGTTATGTGTAATATGTTCAAAGGATTCTTGTTCAGTTTATGCAAGGTTAGTCACTTAGGGAACATTGTGTTTTATGTCTCCAAAAGAGGACCAATCAAAGAATAATATATTCACAATTTAGGGGGATGCAGTGTGTCGCATCAAACCACCAAGAGGAATGCAATATGCTAAGAAAGATCACACTTATGAAGGACATCACACCCAATGTCATCCAAAAAGTGACAAACGCATCACGTAAATGACAAGGCTTCACTAAGAATGCAAATGAAATAATGGTAATGTATGCCCCCCACTTTAAAGGAATTGCTACACATCATTTTGTGAGCAATTAATTGAAAGTAGAGAAGAGGAAGAAAGCAAGAAATGAGAGATAACTCATAAAGCTCTATGCCAAGTCATATGTTTCAAAGTTAAGCTACGACATGTCAAGATGGAGGAGAAAAAAAAGAAAGGAAAGAAGGGAGCTGTCCCCAGAAAATAAAGCACACTAAACACATAAGGGATCTATGGATTTGGGGTCAGTATGTTCATTGCTACAATGTTTTGATTTAAAGAGCTCAGAAATGTCATCATTACCCAAAGCACATAAAACTATAAGAATGACACAAAGAGAGTGAAAGCAAAGGAAAAACAAAGTCCGTTTTGAGTCAAAATAGAAGAGACATTGTGGTTGTGATGCTTTGCATCATCCCCAAAAGGAAAACACAAGGGAAATGACAAAAAGAAAAGTGAAAAAGCTTTTGGGTCAACATGAAGGAGACATTGCAGTCTCAATGCTTCGTGTCATCCCCAAAAGGAAAACACAAAACAAAAGAGAAAAAGAAAAGAAAAAGACCTTGTGGGTCAACATGGAAGAGACATAGGGCATCTCTATGCTTTGCATCATCCACAAAAGGAAAACACAAAAACAAAGAGAAATGAAAAAAAATAAAGACCTTGTGGGTCAACATGGAAGAGACATAGGGCATCTCTACACTTTGCATCATCCCCATAAGGAAAACACAAAACAAAAATGAAAATAAAAAGGCACGAAAAGTAGAAGAATAGAGATATGTATAGAAGAAGTGTACAAAGAGAAGGAAACATCATACGCACAATACGGGAGAACACAATACGGACACAAAAAGAAAAAGAAAGCAAAGATGAGAGACTAGCTAGACAAATGCAAGTCATCCATCAAGTCATCCGCCCCCCAATCATGTTTAGTGTAATTCAAAGGAGGTTGACTATCCAAAGGAGGAATTGCAAGTGTCAAACTAGGGGTTGTACCAGGTTCTTCACTTGGTGGAGAGGATTTATCATTTAAACTCATTGTAGATGAAAATAAAGAGTTTAAATCCTTGTGTATTTCTTCGTCTATTTTAGCAATAATGTCACCATCATCATCATTGTCAAGATTAATCACGATGGGAAGATGAAGGGTGATTTCTAAGGATGGGTGTATCAAAAGTGTTGGTTGTTTAATATGCTCATTTCATTGTGATGATGGTATAGGACTGTTGTGTGGTTGCTCAGGAAGGTGATCATCTATTAATTTGTTCAAAGGTATAGGTTGATTTTCTTTATTGTCTGGTAGGAAAGATTGACGATCAAGGAGACGACGATGAAGTCTTCATTCCCTAGCACCAAAGTTGTGTTTAATTCAGTTTTGCAATTGTTGAGGTGCAAGAATGGATTCAGTTGGTATAGGTTTATCTTCCTTCGAAGGGGGAAGAATAGACATGAAACTAAAGAAGAGGAATCAACCACTTTCTCTTTTTCTTTATATACTTGTTTGATTTGAGGAGGCTGAGTAGGATTTGCGTCAAGTTCCCTTTGTCATTTGAATGATGGTGGTGAAGGGTCGAGAGGGATTTTTTCTGAAGTTGTATTGTTTTGTTGAATGTCTTTCTAAGGTATAATCATGGTTTCATCTAAGACAAGAGGAGTGTAAATGAGTGGAGATGGGTTACAAAGAGATAATTCAACAATCCTTTTAGCTTTAAACTTTTGATAAGTAATGTAAAAGAAGTCCTTTCGAGGAGTGATAGGTTTGATGGGTGTAGGCTAAAAGGTTTCTAATGAAAAGTTACCTTTGGATGATAAAGGATTAAAGCCACTATGGTGTATGGTAACTACCTCATTGTCATGCATAAACTTTAAGCACTTGTGAATGACTGATGGGGCTGCTTTCATTGAACGAAGCCAAGGAAGGCCTATCCACAAACAAAATTGGTTGGATTATGGAATAATAGAAAATGTTACCTCCAAAGTCTTAGGTCCTATGTGTAAAGGCAATATGATTGATCCAATTGTAGGGCATGCAAAACCATGATGTGTTTTGATCCATGTAGTCAGTGGATTATAGTTATCTTGATATAGATCATGTAATACTAGAAATTATTTTGTAATCACATTATCACCACAAGTGGGATCTATTAATATCCCATTAGTAGGTTTATCATAGATTCTGCTGGCTATGTAGAGAGGGTCATCAGGAAGTTTTTGTAGTATATCTTTAGCAGAAAAAGTAATATCAAGACATTTAGTGGTTTGGCCCTTACGAGGGATAATGTCTATCGCACCCACAAGTTCATCCATAGGATTAACTTGGGTAATAGGAGGAGGTGTATCAAGTTGCTTGTTGTGTGTGGCAACAGTCATTACATCAGGCTTGGAAGGTTCACTAGCCTTGACGAACAAGGTAGTATGCTTAGGCATAGGGTTGGTGAAGATTTCGAGATTTTGGTTAGGTGGTACAATGGACTTATTGCCTTGATCATTAACACACATAATGGTCATTTCACTCGAATCAATGAGGTCTTGAACTAGATGTTTAAGATGCTTGCAATGTTCAGTGTCGTGGCCATTTTGACGATGAAAATAACAATAAGCGTTAGGTTTGAAGGTAGGAGGTAAGGGTTGATTAGGTTCAAGTGGTCAAATAGGTGGTAATGTAAGCATGCATTTTTGGATGAGTTGGTTCATTATCTAGTGGAGGGTGTTAGGAAAAGGGCTGAAATGTCTATTTGGATCACCATATTGATAAGGCACAACTATTTTAGAGGCAAGCATTGAATTACAAACTTATGTAGTTGGTTGTGGTTGGGGTGAAGGAGGTGAATGAAATTGTAAGAAGCCTTGGTTAGGTTTGCGGAAATTTTGTGTGGTGTTTTGGTGTTGATTGTTATTTTCAGTTTTGTCCATTAGGTTAGAAGTGGATTTTGATTCACGACTTGAAACTGAATTTTGATACCCACATAAGGTTGTGCACAAATGCATGAATGAAGGAAATTTCATCATCGTACGTTTATCTTGAAGGTTAATGTGCAAATTCTCAATAAACATCTTTTGCAGATGTGCATCTGGGATTTGGACATCAACTTGAGCATATAAGGATTGGTAACAAGAGATGAAATTAGCTACTTTTTCATAAGGATTTTGTCTACATTGCATAAGGTTAGCCATTGTCTTTTTAGGTTTCATGTGCACTTGAAAATGATTAATGAAAGCTTCCACCAATTCATTAAATGAACAAATGGAATGATTGGGAAAGTTGGAAAAGCATTATAAGGCAGTATCTTTCAAGGACCTTGGAAAGAGTTTTGCTAAAAGTTTATCATCAAGGACAAAGTCACAACACAAGGTAGTAAAAGCATTGACATGGTTGATAGGATCTCCTTTTCCTCCATGTTTCTTGAATCTCAGCATTTATATCCCCTGTGGCATCGGGGTATGTAAGATTTATAATGATAAGGTGCTACTACAAACAAGATATGTGGGTGGAGTGGATTGAGCTTGAGTAATGGTGGAAAGTTGGTGTTGCATGGATGAAATAGTGTGGAGTTGTGTCATAAAGGGATCAGGATCTAATGGGGTTGAGGCGGAAGGGAAAATGGTGATGGAGTGTAAGTAATATTAGGGGAAGTGGAAGGAATAGTAAGGGGTGTGAAGGTGGTGGAAGGAGGTTGTGATGCCATAGAAGTAGGAATGCTAGTGGAAATTGGGAATGAAGGAGCTACATAACTAGGTTGATGTAGAGTTGTATGGATTTTTGGATTGGTATAGGTTGGTATGGAAGCGATGGTTAAAGGAGGAGGAACTTGAGATGCTCCTTGGGTGACAAGAATGTTTGTTGATGAAGTGTTAGAAGAGGCATGTTTGTTGTAAATATTGACTATTTTTTTGAACACTTGCAAGCCATTATCACTTTCAATTAAGTGATGAAGGTTCTCAATAGCAGGTATGGTAGTGGTGGAAATGTTTTCAAGTGACAAATCTTGTTGTAAATGTGCAAAATCCTCATGAATGTTAATAACCTTTTCTTGCAGGAGGGGTTTGTTTTGATTGTCAACATGCATAGTATGGAAAGGGGAAAGCATGGAGGTGGTATTGTCAGGGCTTAATGCACCATTTTCCATACTAGGAGTAGGAGCTTGTGATATCCCAAGGTCCACAACGGAAGTGCTATCGGGATGCCATGAGTCTAGAACTTCTTCTCACTAAAGTATTATCAACGGGGCACCAAAAACTCATGCAAGTACCACAAAGGAAGGGTGGATGGAAATGCAAGCTAATCTAAGAATGTAAAATGCCAATAACAAAAAAATCTACTAATTGTAATAGAGGTGCAAATACAAAAA
>VDFB02068010.1:0-56396 GCA_007258455.2 Sequoia sempervirens | reverse complement strand
GGATTTATTTAAATCAAATAAGAGAGGAATATGATAAGAGGCTAATTAAATAAGGATTTTGATTTATTTAATTAAAAGGGATGGTGTTAGATTAAATCAAATAAGGTTTTAATTTATTTAATTTAATGGACAGACTTTAGATATTTTAATCAAATAAATTGATTATTTAATTAAATAGGGATAATTAGATCAGATGGATTGATTTAATTAACAAAAGAGATTACTTGATTAGGTAAAATGATTTATTTAATCAAGAGACAAATATTGATGAATTTAACCAGATAGGGGAATTTGATTAAACGGTTAGACCGAGGGATGATTCGGGAAGAAGCGATGTTAGTAAGTCAAGATCAAATGCACAATGTCAATCAGTATATTTTACGTGTCTACACATATGATGATGGTATTCGAAGGATGATATACCACGATGATTCAAGGGGTAGTTTTGAAAATAGTTAACAGATTACATATGGCATTATCTGAAAGGAAGTTTATATAATAGTTACCATTCTTGGAATGTTTATATAAATAGTGATTTATCACTGTTTGATGTTCAGTACTTTTCACAGAGTTATCATGTTGAATGTGTAAACATAATTTTGTAATTGAAGTTTTGTAAACATGATGCAAAACAGATTGTATCACTAATATATTTTGTATTTTAGAGATTCCAGAAAAATGAATCTTTAAGATATTAAATGTATTAGATTGGAAGTGAAATATGATTTGTAGAGAAACAAAGTGATTCTTCATAGTTAATGATTTTATTCAGAAGTGTATAGTGAAGTTAAAATGATCAAGTCAGTGAGACAGATTGATCATTGCCAATGAGGAATTCTTGTAACCAGTGAGGTTCTTTGGTCAGTGAGGCCATTTTTTCCAATGAGGTATTTTGTAACCAGTGAGGTTCATTAAGCTAGTGAGGCGATTTTACAAATGGTTTTTCTACCCCAAGAGGGATTTCCACTCAGTAAATTCACTGTGTTATGGTTCTTTATTTGGTTTCATTTGTGATCTTACTGTTTCATAGTTATACATTTCTGCACTTACATTTATGTAATTAAGAATCATCATTTTAGATTGGTACACATGTTAGATCTTGAAACATAATTCATATTGTTCTCAAAGGTTTTAATTTTTTTTTTAAATGTTAGCAAATTGAATAAATTTATGCAAACACTGATTCATCCCCCCTCTCAGTGTCTCATGTACTCCAACAAGTGGTATCAGAGCATAGGTTCCCCTTAGAAGTCTAAGAAGCTTGGGTAGGTCCTAATAGTGGAGTACCATGGGAAAGTGTAGAAGAAATAGAGAAAAGAAAGAAGCCAAGCAAAAAGTTATACAACAAATCCCAATCAAGTCTAGTAATGAGTTGTTGCATGAGTCACCCTTGAAAGTGGACACGAAATGTGAGAAAGAAAATGACCTTGTTGTTAAGACTAATGACACTGAAGGAGTCAAATCAGATTTAGAAGATGATGAAGAAGTGGATTTTGAAAAAGAAATGTTTTATTCCTACAATGTGGTTGAAATTTTGAAAAAGGAGAATAAGAGATTAAAGTTACAACTTCAAGAAGAAAATGAGTTCAAGGCTAAAATATTTTTAGCTCTTGAGATTGCAAAAAAACTAATTGTAGATAGTAAGAGTCAACTTGAAGAATTTAAAAGAAAAGAAGAGGAAGCAAAAGATTAGTTGAAGGCCAAAGAATTAGATTGTGGTCGATATAAGTTAGAGATTAAGACCTTGAGAAGTAAACTTGAAGAGAAGTTTCTTGAAGAACCAGATAAGATCATTATTAATTTAAAACAGAAGTTGAGGAAGCCAAGAGAATAGCAGATGTAACTAAATTTGATCTTGAAGTTAAATCAATAGAATGTCAAAAACTTGTAGTCACCTTGAGAAAAGACCTTGAAAATTTCAAGGTTAAATTTGGAGAAAAATAGAGATTTGAAAAAGGTACCATTGCATTAGATAATCTGTTAGGAATTCAAAGACATTATAAGAACTATCTTGGCTTGGGATATGAAATAGGATAGAGCTCTAAGTTCAAAAAAATCCCCAGGCAGAAAATAGATCTCTATGATTGTTTTAGAAAGTCAAATGAGAAGGGAGAAGCATCTAATAGCAAATCTGCTCAACATAATAAGAAGAATAATGGTCAAGGAAAATATGCTGCTGCTCCAAAAATTGAGGACAAGAAGAAGACTAAAGAAAAAGTTGCTAATGACAAAAGAAGAAGAACAAACACTTTCTCAATATTTTCACCTTTCAGGAAATACCATTCAATAAGGTACAACTACTCTCAGTTTCATGGTTTCTACTATTCCTATCATATCTATGGTCATAGAGCTAGAGATTGTAAAACTTGTACAAGAAATGGGTTTAGTTGGAATAAGAATAAAGACACTTATAGCTTGTCAAATCAGGACTATAATAATGTATGTTATAACTGTGATAAAGTTGATCACATTGCAAGAGATTGTGGTAAACAAGTTCTAAATGGTGTTGTAAGATTCATGATAAGTTATAGACCTTTGATCATATGTTATAAATGTAATGTTTTTGGACATAGAGCCAAGTTTTGTAGTAGTCAGTTGAAGAAATTATTTGAAAACAACAATAAGATAGATGACCTGATTAAGGAAAGGAAAGAGCCTTTGAAGTCTTGGAGAAGAAAGCAAGGAAAAGAAGAGAAAGGACCTAATCTTGTGCATGTTGCACAAGAAACATCTCTAAGTACTTAAGGAGAAGCATGAAGTAAGGGGGAGTAGGTTAGTGTTTTATTTTTATCCCCTAGAGAAGACAAGAAAGTTATGAGTAAAACTATGCACAATGCAATGAAAGTTAGTACTTTGAAGAGTTCTCATTCTTGTACTCTCCCATAATGATTTAAAATTTGATCATCCATAACAATGCTCATTGTTGGTAGAATAGCTAGAACATGATTTCTTTACTTGATGATCAATAAGTTTATGCTCTTGTTGAGTTCCATTATGAACCTTCATAAAGGCATGCATTCTTAATACTCTAAGAGTAGTCTTGGTGAGACAGTTGCTTGAACATCAATAGTAAAGGTCTATGCTAATAGGACAATGATCTTGGTGTTATTGATTTGCTTTTGATCTGTTATGTTTGCTTTATTGAGACTTGTTCATCATTTAGTTCATGGTGATTATGATTTGATAGCATAACATGTACAACACCAAGTATGGTGCTTTTTTTTTTTTCTTTGAGAGTGTTGAAACAATGTTGGTGTTAGATGTTGATTCAGAGTAAAGGTTTGTCACTTGAAATTAGTGGAATTGATTTACATGTACAGTGCTAATAATTGGTGGCAGTGGTTTCACAAACTAATACAGTCAGTAATGCCCATGATAAATTGTGACAAGTACAATGAGCTTTATGATAGTAAGTTAATGTCTTATGACAAGTCTTAGTTAGTGATCAACATAACAGTGGCATAATGAGTTGATTTGCTTAATGCATAGTAACATCTTTATTTTGAAATATTTTTGTTGCAAAGGTACACAAAGAGAGTTTGATGTTCGTCATCTTATGAGATTCAGTTGTCAATGTTCGCATCCTTCATGATATTCAAAAAATTATGCTTATAATGTACATAGTGTGGTGTTGTTTAATCAAGACTTCATCAGGAATTACTTGAGTAGTTGTGTTCTTTGAGTTGTGTACATCAAAACTTGAGTCTTCATGATGTATTTATGTCATGATGTAGTTGTGATTCAATAGAGAAGTCATGATGTAGACCTCTAATGTAGCCCTTTGATTTCTTGATTGCAAACTTGTTGTTGACCTATATTTGTGTGCAGAGATTTGGAACAGTGACATAATTGTTGGAGACAAACATGTTACATAATATAGGAAGAGTGGCAATTCATTTGAACTTCTTACCAAAGTGGCTCAAAGATATGAGTGTTAGAAAAAATGTAGTGAAGGATAAGAGGATTTTTTGATAGGCACATATATAAAGCATAAAACTCTTGACAAAGGGGCAAGAAGAGGTTACATATCCTGATAGTTCAATGGACAGTGAAGTAGACAGCGGTTTCATGTTTTGACAAATGCAAAGTTGGTGTCTAATGAACTTTTAATAATGATGTGATGCTCTTCAATCTGTTGTATCTTAATGCTCAACTTGCAATGGTTCAATATGTTTTGATATAAAGTAAATAGTCATGATGCAGATGATACAAAGTATGGTTTCATGCAGTTGTTACTTGGTGGGAGTTTGCTGATCTCAGTTATTGAGTTTTGCACATTGGTATTGGTAAGAACAGTGCATTTGGTAAGGAAAATGCATTATGTGTTGTCAGACCCTATAACTATGAGTGATAATAAGTATAGAATGCAATTATGATCTTTGATAGTGAGTATCCATCTTATATGTGGTAATGCTAGATTGATGTTATCAATATACAATGATCTATGCCAATGCTCTTATGATGACAATTGCTTTGTTTTTTCTTTCATAGTAGTGCTTTAATGCTTCTTCATTCAGTCCATTCAGTGCATTTCACAAGGGAGTGACTTGTTACAGTCACAATTGGTGACTTGTTCAGGGGAGCTTTCATGCTTATACTACATCTCTAACATATGTGATTATAAATGGTTGTGCTATGTGCTAATGTTTTCTTAATTGTTATAGGATTTTTGGTCTACATCAGGTTTGGTATATGTCACTCAGGTAGTAAGTCTTGTCATGGTTGGCATATATGGTGCATAGTATAACAGTGCATAGTGATTTCTCCTTACACTTGGCTCAGTGATCATGTTATGCATATATTATTTGGTTTTCATACTTATTGGTTCATTTCACATACAAATTTGGTTCAACTTTCATGACTATTATTCTTGGATGGTACATTGGTATTTGTACCTTGGCTCAAATTATCTCCTTCTAACCTTTGGAATTAATGTCAAAAGGGGGAGAAAGTATCAATGATTAGTGTGGTGCTCAGATTTGTTTTGTGCCTATTGATATGATTGATATTGTCCATTTAGTTTCTAGCTGATGATTCTTCCTTGTGATAGGGTTGGCTATAGGTTTAGAAATTAAAGGTTGATATTTCAGTGGTGATGATTGATGTTTTTGAACAGTTATATTGGGCATTATGGTTTCAAGATATTTGACATCAATGCCAAAGGGGGAGTTTGTTGACCCCATTTGCATATGTGTTTGGCATTAATGTCAAATATATGACAAGGTTTCAAGGTTATGCGTAAGGCAGAAATCTTCGTGAGTCACATTGACTTCATTACTATTTGAGAAGGTTGGGCATATCAGTACTTGTCATATTAATGTGCAAGATTTTTTTTTGGTTTACACTTATTGATTTATCATTGGGTGATTTTGGCATTAGTATATAAGGTGCAATACTTTGATTGTCTACAAGGTATAAAGATTGGTGCAAAGTTCTCAAGCTATTAGAGGTGATGATTATGGTTGACAAATATAAATTCATTTAGAATTTTTGCATAGACAAAGGCTTATATGTTCAATAGGGCTGACAAGGTAGTATATTTGTTTGTTCCACATGGTAGTCAACACCAACTAAATTGAGCATTATGAGATTTATATCATTTGGGAAATCATGACCGATATATTTGATTATTTCAAAAGTCATTATACATCTAGGATTTATAAGGTTTAAATGCATGTGGAAATAAAAGGATTGACACCGACATAATGATAATATTTTTTATTGACAAAGGTTAATGTTTTATTTGTGAAATTTATTGACACAAAGTCTTTACCCTAAATGAATACTCATTTTGAAGAAGATAGTGCAAGGAATGTGCAGCCGCTTTTGGAAGTTTGGTGAACAGGTGAAGAAGAGTATGATTTCATAGCTAACTACTCAAGAAGTAGTTTTTCATACCACTATGACAGTTATGGCTTGCAATGAGCAACAAAATTGATATTGATGTTTCTTGTTTTCGAGTTTTTTTGATGAAATGGTGACAAACCCTAGTTTGAGTTCTTGGTTTAGTGTTGACCAAAGTATTTACATTTGGGTTTGTACAAAGTGTTTCATTTCAACTTTGGTTACTTGATTTTTACATTATTGCATTCAAATCCAAGGGTTTCTTGTTTGGTCTCGGTCTATGTTTAAATGCTCATGCTTTCTCTCGTGTGTTATAGCCCTTGGTGCTATACATTTTTGTTGGGTCGACTTACAGCTGCATTATGTATGGCTGAAGGTTGTTTTGTTGATGGTTTTGTGTATCAATTTCTTTTTTCTAGGGCACACCATGAAACTTTTTTTTTGTGTTGCATTTCCAAGGTTTTTAGAGCATATTCTTGCAGTAAACATTGTTGTTTCGTAGGTGTATACAAAAGGTTTATGGTGCATATGTATCAGTCATTTAAAGTCTGCATACTTTGTTCTTATCAATTTTGACCATGCAATAAATGTTTTAGTGGTTACATATGATGATGGTATTTGAAGGATGATATACCACGATGATTCAAGGGGAAGTTTTGAAGACATTTAACAGATTACATGTGGCATTATTTGAAAGGCAATTTATAGCAATTGCCATTCTTGGAATGTTTATATAAACAATGATTTATCACTATTTGATGTTTGGTGCTTTTCACAGAGTTATCATGTTGAATGCGTAAAAAAAATTCTGTAATTGAGTTTTTACAAATATGATGCAAAATGGATTGTATCACTAATATATTTTGTATTTTAGAGATTCCAAAAAAATGAATCTTTAAGATATTAAATGTATTAGATTGAAAGTGAAATATGATTTGTAGAGAAACATAGTGATCCTCTGTAGTTAATGATTTTATTTAGAAGTGTATAGTGAAGTTAAAATGATCAAGTCAGTGAGATAGATTGATCATTGCCAGTGATACATTCTTGCAACTAGTGAGGTTCTTTGGTCAGTGAGGCCATTTTTTCCAGTGAGGCATTTTGTAACCAGTGAGGTTTATTAAGCCAGCGAGGCAATTTTATGAGTGGTTTTTCTACCCCAAGAGGGTTTTCCACTCAGGAAATTCACTGTGTTATGGTTCTTTATTTGGTTTCATTTGTGATCTTATTGTTTCATAGTTATACATTATTGCACTTACATTTATGTAATTAAAAATCAACATTTGAGATTGGTACACATGTTAGATCTTGAAACATAATTCATATTGTTCTCAAATGGTTTAAAAAGTTTTTTTTAAATGTCATCAAATTGAATTAATTTATCCAGACACTAATTCACCCCCCACCCCTCTCAGTGTCTCACGTACTCCAACAACTACCTGGACCATTTGTACTTTATATATTATGTAAGCTTATTTAAGCTATGTATGTAACTTGTATCCATCTCTATGGGAATTGTAAATATGAAATTTCATATGGAAATTGTGCATCATCATTACTTGAATTAATGAAAGGAATTCTTTTGTATGTAATGGGAAAGTTTGAAATATGTTTCAAATGTGCATTTATTATTCAAAGGAAAATATTTTTTTATTTCTCTTAAAGGTTAGATGCACAATCTATTCACTTATGGGTAAAACATAGAAAAATTATTTTGTAGAACAATGAGCATGTTACAAGAGGTTTTAGCTACTCCCTAATTTACACTTAAGGGGGTGTTAGAATAAAAGGGTATTTACCCAATTAATTGTTTAATTACTTAGTTTCCTTTTCACTCTAGTACTTAAGCTTACTTAGGTTGTGTTTTTTTTGTTTCTCAAGTCATATGATGAGGACACATGCCATGATATTATTTTATCCTCACCTAGGGTTTCTCTAGGGTTGCTTTTTCATTTTATAAGAATTATTTAATGTAATTTCATTAATCCAAGCATATAATTATTCATTTCTTTTTTGGATCAATCAACTATTGGCCTCTATAGCTTAGATTTTCTCTCTTTCTATGACAAGTGTTTGATTGCAAGTGATCCTTGGGAATTTTAGGGTTGAGAAATCAACTCCAACACTTCTATCATGCACTAAATTGTGACACGTAGTTTTAATGGACCTGTCATCCCTCTCCCTTGTTAAAATTATTAGGGGGTTTCATACTATTTTTTCTAATGCTTCCTTGGTTTCAATTTGGAGTAAGCTATGCATCTAGTTTTTGTTCCTATGTACTAGAAAAATGTAACATCTAGTTATCCATGCATTTCAATGAGATGGAACACATACCATATAGAAACTCTTGCATTCTTTTTTGTGGAGGTGACCTTCCATCCTCAATTGATCATTTTCTTTAGAATATTAGCACCTTTATTTTCTACTTGTAGTTTACTTTGTATTGGTTGAGTTGTGTCATTGGGGTCGCTCATGCACATTGATGTGCCATTTGTATCTTTTACTATTAGAAATTGTTGTTTTTATTTTCTATCTTATCATTAAATTTAAGTAGTTTGTTTGGGGTCACTCATGTAGATTTTTTTCTTCTTGATCCTAATCATCATCCTAATTTTAGAGGAGGTTCTTGAGTTTCAATACTATAACAATTTTTTTCAACAATTATTTGTAGATTCTTTGTGCTTCAATGATGTTCTTCATGTCCCTAGATTCTTTTTTAGGGCATTGTTTTGGAGGATTCTTAGTTCTTCACATGTATTTCTCTCTTTTAGAGAGGATTTTTTCCCATGAGGTTTTCTCCATTTTCTTGAGTTATGAGAGATTTTTTTCATTTATACATGGCTACCTCATCAGGCCTATTTTTTGGGACCCATCCTTTTCTTTTTATATATTCATCATTTAGAGGCTTTTTCTTCTCCCGACTTGCACTTAAAGGGAGATGTTAGGCTAAAATGATATTTACCAAATTAATTATTTAATTACTTACCTAGTCCCTTTTCACACTAGCTACTTAAGCTTACTTATGTAATGTGTTTCCTATCTCAAGTCATAGGATTGAGACATATGTGAGGTTTGTGTCATCCATAGAGCTTACTTATGTAATGTGTTTATCCTCACCTAGAGTTGATTTTTATTTTGTCTTTTTCCTTTTACAAGGATTCATCATTGTGTCATCCATAGAGCGAGGTTTGCACATTCATATTGATTCATTTTTTTGGATCTATAATCTCTTAGTCTTCATAGCTTTGATTTCTTTTTATTTTTGTGATAGGTATTTAATTGCAAGTGATCCATAGGAATTGTAGGGTTGAGGAATCAACTCCAAAATATACCATTCTCAAATCCTAACTTCAAGTCTATTATTTTTTCTTTTCTTAAAAAAAAATACTCCTTTTTATGTCATGCAATTATTTTTAACTTATCCTTAACACCCACTCTATTGAATATTTTTAGCTTCCATCATAAAAAAAGATGACCATAATATCCCTCATGACTCCCAATCATTAATTGTGGTTACCAAGAAGAAATAGATAAAATTATATATGCATAAGGAAAATATTAGTTTAGCAATGAAAATCAAACAATGAAACTCATATTAAATAATTGAATCAACATGAACAGCACTAAAAAAAATTTGAACAACTTTGAATTCATAATTATTCGTATCCCTTATTGAAATTGAACAACTTTGAATTCATAATTATTCGTATCCCTTATTGTACCAAGACCAGCTTAAAATTCATAACTATATATTTGATCAAAATAGAAGAATAATAATAGCAATAAAAATTAATATTTAAAATACTAAACTATCACAATTATCTTTCAACAACCCTAACATGTGTCTATGTGTAAATCAAAGAAGAAGAGGGTTGTGAAAAATGGATTTTGACTGGGCTTTGCATAGGAATTTTATGTTTTCAATTAAGGTGGTGTCCTAGTGTTTGGAGGTTTTAATGTTGGCTAAGGGTGCCTAATTTTCATTAGCATAGGCGGTATTAGTAGTGAACTTGTGTCATCTTTGGATTGGTTCATTGCCTTGGAATTGAGAGCCAACTATAGGTGCATTGTGACGAAGTTTTATTGTCATATGGTAGCATACTAGACCAACGTTTGCAATGTATATTTTTCTAGCAAAGATTTGACCTTGCTAGAGTGTCAAAATTGTCTAGGGAGATCATTTAACATTTAGGGATGGTAACCACTCCAAAGTGGCTATCCAAGGGTTTTACATCACCAATCTATATTTTTATCTCCCGAATGTAAAATTTCATTAATGGGTCCACAAAATATTTCTTCTAAACTATTTATTTGGAAATGGGAATATTGGTGTTGGTTATTAACTTTGAAAATGGTTTGGAGGTGAAAGCCATAGATGTAGTGATTATATAATTCATTTTTTTATGGCTTATTTATTCATCGATCTTGGCATCATCAATAAATTTTCTATGGTGTTTGGTTCCCAATGTTGGCTAGCAATCATAAGATAGGCATTTGTAAGGGAAAGAAATGTGTCATGGGTAGAGGAGGTGGTGGGATCTAGGCAAGTTTCATGGTGACAAGAAGTGGTGGGGTGTAGTATAGTAGTTTGAGCCTCTAGTTTAGCACCATGTTTTGTTTTTAATTATTACTGTTAACTCATAATGTTTTTTTTTTAATTATTACTGTTAACTCATATTAGTATTTATATTTTTTTAGGGTAGTCCAGGGTTGAAATAGTTAATGGTTGTAATAGAATTGCATATATATAGTCCCTATGAAACCCCACCAGCCAATCTAAAAGATAATGAGATAATCATGCATTTGTGTGAAAAAAAATATTAAAAGAAATCTCAATATTTCATTATTTTTCTCATAGATGGCAAATGGTTTCCACAATATTGTAATGCCATTTTTCTATAATTTTTAATTTTTTAAAATTATAATTTACCCACACAATGAGTAATTGATTAATTTTTTTATAATTTTTAGTCCAAATTTTATATAATATTGCCTTTCCCAAAATACTTTTTTTTATAGTTGCAACATAATTTTAATTGTTGTCATTTATAAGCAAATCATTCACATAAACAACTAAATATTCAAATATTTTATCAATCTTTTTGGCAAAAAGAGTTGCATCGTCAAATTCAAAGTGTTGTAAATTCATTTTCAAGAGGTGATCAATTAGTTTTGCATACCATGCTTGTGGAGCTTTCTTTAAGACATACAATTATTTGATAAGCTTGTAGACTTCTTGTTCTTGACCTTTGACTACATATCTTTCTAGTTGAGTCATATGCACTGTTTCCTTGAGATCACCATTCAAGAATGTAAATTTCACATCCATTTGATGAAATTTCCATCTAATTTGTATTGATAGAGCCAACAAATCATGAATTGTAGTCTACTTCACTATAGCTGCAAATATTTCTTCATAATCTATACTCTCTTTTTAGCATATCCCTTTGTAACATGCATTGTTTTATATTTTCAAGTGAGCCATTTATTTAATTTTGTTTCAAACTACCTACTTGTAACCAATAGGTTTACAATCTAATGGAGAATAAACCAACTCCCAAGTGCCACTTTTCAAAAGAGCATCATATTCATTTTGCGTAGTCTTCCTCCACGCGTCGATATTTTTTACTTATTTAAATAAATAAAATTGGTTCTGAATTTACTATTATATTGATTTCATTAATAGGAACTGATTTAAATTCTTCATTAGATTGAACCTGTTTCCTTTCCTTGTATGATTTTCTTGTTATTGTCTTTCCAATTTCATAAAGCTCAAAATTTTAAGAGTTTGTTGGACTGGTTTTACTTATTTTGTTAGGATTTGGTTGAGTTATTAGTGCTTTCATTTCCTAATTAATATCTTCATCATGTTCCAAGTATTTCTATGTATTCTCTTGAATCCCATGTTCATCCAAAAAGTTTGAATTTCTTCATGAGAAGGCTAAAATTATTCACGAGAAGTCTAAAATTCTTCATAACAGGGTATTTTTTCTTTAACATCCCGATCAAATATTTTAAATTAATTATCACCCCCTCAAAATAAGGAATCTCACAAGGATGATCTTTCCAAGGGACATAATTAAAAAAATATTCAAGGTGTTGTAGCTAACATTCAAGACCAATAATATATTTGGATGACTCAACAACTATATATAACATCACAAGAAATAAGAAATTTTAAATTAACTTCATCATAAAGTCTATATTCTTTAGAGAACTCAAAATATCCTATTAAGATGGATTTATAACTTCATTGTTTTAACTTATTTCTTTTCTCCTTGGGATTTAAAGCATGACAAGTGGAGTAAAAAATACTAAGATGTCATATGGATGGAGGATGACCAAAAAAAACTTCATATGGATTCACTTGGTGAAGAGTAGAAGGGGATCTATTACATCAAGAAACTACTATTGTTCCATTCTACTCAAAACTAATTTATTCCTTTTAAATATAACATTTCCCTAACCATATTCATAACATTTCTATTCATTCTTTCAACTAAACATTTTGATAGGGATAATTGAAACAATATGATTACTCTTAATCCTATTTTAAGAAGGGTAGTCTTCAAAACATTTTGATATAAACTCTCCACTATTTTCTATTTGAAAACTGCAAATTTAAGTTTGAGCTTCATTTTCAATCATAATGTGAAACTTCTTAAATTTTTCAAAAGCTTTAGATTTCATCTACAAAAAATAAATCTAAATTATTTGACTATGGTCATCAATAAAAAACATAAAATATTGAAGTCCTCTAATAGAAGTTACTGGTAAGGGCCCATATAAATCATAATGAATGCGTTGTAACTTTCTTTGTGCTCATGAAGTTGAAATAGGGAAATGATCTCTATGTTGTTTTACTAGAATGCAAGCTTCGTGGTTGTTAATTATCTTAGGAAAAGTAGGAAAACCTACAAACCCATTATTTTGCATGATTCAAATGTGTTTATAATTAACATGCACAAATAGTGTATTCCATAAAAAGACTAGAATAAAGATTACATTTTTCAATAAGGTAGGAAAAAATACAATATAACTGTAGCACTTAAGTGATGACACTAGATAAGCCAGTTAATGCGAAATTAGAAAAGATAAAATAGCAATACAAAGTGCCAGAAACTCAAATGGTTTAGGTTTTTAACAAAATACATGGTAGACAAAATTTAAGGACCTCCCTAGAAAATTAAACGTTCTAATAGCGCCAACAAACACATAGAGCATTTAATGATTCCAAAGCATTCATTTGAACATCGTCATTGATTTTTGCATTATTGGAAAATCATCATCCATAATAATTTCATAGCTAAATGCTTTCATTATTTTATTAATTTTTTGTGACATTTATTTATTTTTATTTTTTTTCATTCCCAACTCTTGCATCTATGATAAATTTTGAATATTGATGTTATTTATGTAATTACTATGAATTTATGTAAAAGGGATTTTAATCTCCCTCTCATTTAAATAGAAGGGTTGTTTATTTTCTTTTCAAGTATGAAAGTAAGATAAAGTTCCTAATTATTTTGCATTACTAGAAGTACTTAATTGTAGTTTGTAATACTATAATGTCTTATCTCCTTTAGGAGAAAGGATACAAAATCTTAGGATACAAACATGAATGAACACTGTCTAATGGATAAATCTAACAAAATGAAAATAAAGTGCATGGTTTTAGGTAGGAGTTGCCATAGAAAACTCTACATGTGAAGCCTTTAGTGTCAAAATGGAGGAACCATAGTGAGATCAATGGAAAATTATGGGTAAGAAAAATATCCAATGATTTTGAAGGTAATTTTTCCATGAAAAGGGGGAACCTTCTCAAAAAAAAAAACAAATTTTACAACAAGTGAAAGTGAATATTGGTAGCAAGGTCTCAACTTAGTAGAATGGTTACATAAAGATAGTAGGAGTAGATAGCCACATTCCAATGGTGCCAATGGATTTAGTTGAGGTCAATAGGGAAGTGAAACCTTTTATGTCAAAGGTAGAAATAGGATGGTGTTGAGATAAATGGATTATGGAGGAAGAGTATCAAGGATTGGACTAGTTTGGAATAGCATGTGGAAGTGGAGATTTTCCCTCTATGAAAGAATATTTGTATTTATTCTCCTAAAGAAAAGTTTGTGTGATGTCCCCATCTTACAAACGTAATTAAGATAAATATATGTTCTAATTCATTTGCATTTTTCAATAGACATATATAGCTATGTATATATATAAGTATCTATATATATATATAAAAATATACATATACATACATTTAAATATAATTGTAAAAAAAAATATAAAACAATCCATTATTTGTATATAATACTAATCATTGTTAATGAAACCGATGATGAACAAAATGATTCAGTAATGAAAGATTGCGAATGGTAAATGACGAGACATGTTTCTCTGGAGGGTCGCCTGGAGAATGAAGGGATGTAGCTGTTGATGCGCCTATATCTGGTCAAAGCAATGAAGAAAAAGGATCATCAGAAGAAAGAGAAGGAATCGATCAAGAAAGAAATCCCGAAACAGGAAGCGAAAGTTAGTCATCAAGCAACGAAGTCACCACAGGCACATTCCCATCCTAAGCGACTAGGAGAAATAATGAAAGTTAACAGGCCGCGGGCATGAGAAAGACATCATAAGCATTAGAATAATAACCTTCAAATTTAGCAACTTCAAGACCATTCAGAGGCATCAGTCAAAGCGGATTTCATCTAGACTATAACACACACAAAATCGAGTCTATTATCATTGTTGAAGGAGATCATTTTGGATAAGAGGGTTGTAGGTGGATTCAGAGGCAACTTCAAGATCTCAGTTTCATAAGCATCAATCATGTTTATTAGAACATTAGAAGTATATGTGAATCTACTAAGAAAACTACTATTTCAAGGTTTATTGCTAAGATCTGTTAAATACTTATAAGTCAGAGCTTTTGAAAACAAAGTCATTCAGAAATATTATTGGAACATCTCAATTTAAAGTAAGAATCATTTTGATTTAATAAGGGAACATCTAAGTGGTATCAGAGCGTCTATCTCACCAACCTGCTGGAGAAAAAGATAATCCAAACCTACCATAGAAGGGGAAACATGGCCGATCAGCTGGCCCAAGAATTGAAAACCTTCATGGAGCAAACCAATGAGAAATTTGAGAAGACCAATCAGCTAATTCTCCAAGCTCTTCATAGCATAAATAGCCACCACACTTAGGAAAGAGCCAATCCAAGGAAAGAAATGCAATCAAACCACTCCAAAAATGAGCATTCAACCCAAAGCTCCTCACTAAGGCCAACCATGCCTCCCTTCCTTCCAAGCAAAAATGTCAGAAGAAATAGAAGAGCCAAATTCATATAGTGCAGAAGACATTGCGCTTATGTATGCTGAGTTAGACCCTACAGTTTAGAAACTCATACCTTTCAAAGAATATTATGAAGTCAAGACCCAAGCCAACCCAAGCAAAAGGAAGAATCAGGCTAGCAAAGACCTTAGATCTTGAGTTAATAAGATGACATTACCCTCTTTTGACGGCTCCGGGAAGACCACTGCACAATCTTGGGTTCAAAATCTTGATACTTATCTTTCCCTCACCCCCATGACCGAAGAGGACGCCATCAAATTTGTTGTCCTAAACCTATTAGGGATAGCCCACGATTGGTGGCACCATGGACTCATCACACAAGGTCATCGGAATATAATCACCTATAGTGAGTGTGTGCAATGCTATTTACCTATCCTAAATGATGCAAAACATAATGCAAGGGAAGCAAAGTAACACTTCAACACCTCAAGATTAGCTACGTTAAACTCAAACAAAATAAAGATGAAAAATAGCAAATTTATACCTTGTATGAGTTGCTCCTTGGTTGGCCCTTTGATAGTTGATGCTATGTGTGCTCCTTGATGGAAAATATGATGAAAATGGATGCAAAATGGAGAGGATGCAATGGAGATTCAAATGATGAAAGTGGGTACTTGGCTAAATGTCTAGAATGGATGCAAGATGAACTTGAAGGTGCAATAATGGAGGTTGTGAATTGAAAGTGCAAGTATGTTGAAGAATGCTTGAGTTGGAGAGCTTGAACTTGAAAATGTGAATGTGATGAATGAAAATGTGATTGTTCAAAATAAGAGAAAATCTTTCATTTTAAGGGAAGAATCTCTAGAAAAATAAATGGTCAAGATTTTGCCAACATGGGGAAGATGAAGGGTTGTGGTGAGTTGAGGATTTACAAGCCCTCACATCTTGCCATGTGGAGGATGAGATGTCACAAGGACAAGTGAGTTGGAAAAGAGAAATGTGAGGTGGAGGTACTTGCAAGTACCTTGGGATTAGGGGAAGATCTCCTTAAAAAGGAAGTTCTTGTACCCATATGAGGGTGATGGTGACAAGTGAAGAATTTTAGAAAGTCATCTTTTATCATCATGGGGATGAAAAAAATTGTTGGGGGAATAAATGTGAATTTAAAATTCATATGATTGGGAGTTGTTTAGAGGATAAAACAAGGTCCTTGTCCCATGTGAGTGATGTGACACATGAGACCCACATAGGGAAGAGGGGAACTTTGGATGAATAAATGTGAATTTTTAATTCACATGGGGAAGAGGTCAAGGCTAAATAAATAAATCACTTATGAAAGGTTGACTTGGAGGACATGCTAAAGATGGCATGTTATTAGATTAAGGTTGTGCAAACAGGTGATTAAGAAGATTAATGAGAGATTAGAGGCAAGTGGAAAAATATGGAGGATGTGACATTAATCATGATTAAAGGTGTGCACATCCTAATCATTGATTAATTAAGCTAATCCATATTAGTAGAGGATTATGGAGGATGTGACATGTGAGAAATTAAATAAATGTCTTATTTATTTAATTCTTTGAGGAAAAGCTGGATAATGGGTAAGGTATTTAATTATTTAACTAGATACTTCAGGGATTTAGAGGATTTTAGGGATATTAATTAAATAATAGTAGTATTACTTAATTAATACGAGTAAGAGGATATTTAGATGAAAAAGAATAAATTTGGGCAAATGTAAGTGTTCAAATTTAGGTGTCTATAGTGAGTTCACCCAAAAACTCATTAATAGATTCGACCAAAGGAATCCTGAGTGGTATTTCAAGGAACTCACCCAACTTAGGCAACATGGAATAGTGGAGGATTATGCAAATGACTTGCAAAAGATAGTTATCATGGTTCTTGACCTATCTCAAAGAATGCTTACCTATCTATTCATTGAAGGACTCAAGGAACCAATCAAGAACATAGTAAACCCATTGGAACCACAAACTATGGGGAAGGCAATTCAAAGGGCCATAAAAGTGGAATCCAACTCTTCAAAGGAAAAATCTAAGAACTCCTCATTTAAGCAACAATCCAAACAAGAACTACCAAGAAGAGATAATAAAGAAAAAGCATGCTACTTTTGCAATGAAACATGGAGAAAGGGACACCAATGCCACAACAAGGAAGCACTCAAACTAAGAGAAAAATTGATGAGGAAGAATAAATGTTTTAAATGCAAAGAACCATGGGGAGAGGATCACCAATGTAAGAGAGGACAATTACATAAAATGGAAGGAGCATTGGATGAGGAGATAAGAGAAACCCCTACCAAAAGGGATAGATGGGATACAGATGAGCAAGGGACCTTAGCAGTCATCTCACAAGCAAATGAACATAGACCTTTTTGGATCAAAGGGACCATAAAGGGTTAGAAAATTATTGCCTTAGTAGATAGTGGGGCCTCCCACAAATTTATCAGCAAAAACCTAGTATCAAAACAAAGATTGAAAACCCAAAACTTCAATGGGTTCAAAGTAGAGCTAGCAAATGGATCTACAGATCAATGCACCAAGATCATCCCTCAATTAGAGATCGCCATGAAGGGGGGCACCATAAGGGGAGACTTCTATGTTGTGAACCTACAAAATGATTTGATATTATGGATACCTTGGATAAGCTCCCTTGGTCGCTTTACCATGGACAACCCAAACCTTGAAATCTGCTTCAAACACAATGGATAAGAAATTACCTTCAAGGGACTACCAGATGGATCCCCAAAAGTGGTGTCACGTAAAAGGATGGAAAGAATTGTAAGACATGACCAAGGTGAATGGATAGCACAATGCATGCTGTTAGATAAATCACCTTCTCAAGAGCAAGCAATTCACATAGATATTCGTCCCATCCTAAAGAGACACAAGAATATTTTTGGAGATATTTCCCTCGGTCTACCTCCAAAAAGGGGATTTGAGCATTCCATAGAATTGGAAGAAGGAGCTAAACCGGTGATAACTGCCCCCTATAGGCATCCTCGAAAGTTCAAAGAAGAGATTGAGAAAACTCTTAAAGAGTTGTTGGAAATGGGACATTAGCCCCCACATTGATTTCATACCTGTTGCCTCTATTTCACCTACAGTTAAATCAAGCGAGGTAATCAAATATCAGATCTTCAGAGGCAAATGGGATGTTCACACGGAGGCAGGGACTCTGCACTTGTTGCTAGGTCACGAGGAGCTCAATGGGAGAAGCTACCCTGGGAGTATTCGGCATGAAAAATCATCTAAGGAAAAGTCGGCAAGACTCTCCTATTGTCTAGCCGACTGACTGTTTGTTTCTTTCCATCTTGAGCAGGTCGCTAAGACCTAGTTTCAGTCATGTCGAGCGAGCCTGTAGAGCTATCGCTATAGCGGAGGAGGTTCCGTATGACCTCTCACCGCGTGGATTTTCTTTGGCCGATAGGCCATTCAATCACTATTCGCCGAGACTCCCGGTGAACAGGGGCTTCGGGGTAGCTTCCGGCATTCGACAAAGGGTCTCGCTGAGCGGAGGAGGTCTTGCCGAAAGATGAAGGTTTAAGGCCTCGATATGTTTTTCCTTCGGCAGGAGTCTCACCGATACCGGGATGGGCCCTCACCAAGACCAAATCAGTTCGACAACAATCTTTCTGAAACACAAGGATGGCTCTTCGGGCAGACATGAGGAACTCGGCCAGAAGTCTCACCGACTTGGTGATGTCTTGCCGACAGCGGAGGCAAGTTTCAGGACAGGTCTGGCCGACAAAGTCTCCCTGGCATAAGGGGAAAGGGGGCCTTTGGTATTACTAGGTGATATCGCTAAGATGTCTTAGCGATTTCACAATGTCTCCCCGAACCGAAAATGAAGCTTGGAAAAAGTCAGGGGCTCATTATAAAGTCTCTGCTATCGAGGAGTCTTGCCGATCGAAAGGAGGCCCCACCAGAACACAGGGTGTTATCAGCAAGTGTCTCACCGAGCAGAGGAGCCTCCAAAATGGAAAAAGCGGTTTCGGCCAAAGGAAAGGTTCTCGATGAAATATCTTATCGAGACGGAAATGTCACCCCGACTCAGAGAGCCTTCGGTGTATCGAAACTTTCACCAAGATGTCCCGGCTTTGAGGTGAGGTCTCACTGACAACTGAGGAGCCTTCGGCGTAGCACAAGGAGCTCGGGAAGACTTCTTCCCGACCAGCGTGAGTCTTACCGAGTAGCGAAGCCTTCAAAACGAAAAGGAATTCACCAGGAAGAGGGGGAGTTCTACGAAATGTCTCGGCGACACAAGGGGTCACGTCAACAGCTGGGGTCTTGCCAGGGGCCTTTCCGAAGTGAAACGAACCATGTGCTCGCCAAAGTTGAAGTGCCTTTGGCACAACCTAAAGAACGATAGAAAGATATCTGGCCGACAGATGAAATGGAACCCAGCAGGATGGCTTCTAGAGACGTCGGCGAAGGTCTCCCCGACATGAATCTTATCGATGTAGAAATTGACTGTCGGAGTGATGTCTTTCCGATATCACGTGGTCTCGGCGACAACAGAGATCTCCACATGACTCGTTAACCCACTGATCTCTTGGCGATGGACGGTGTCTTGCCGATATGATAGAAGAGGAATCGGTATGACTCTTAGGGCTCGCTGAGAGCTCTCAACGACGGCTCCATGCTATGCCGACTCTTGTGAAAAGATTTAATCGCATTGGTGAGACACTTCTAAGTGTCTTGCCGAGATGCGATTCAACTGAAGAATTTGACCGCTTGGGAGGCTGCGTGTAGTTCACTCAGCCAATCGGAGAGGTCTGAGGGTCTCCGTGGCAGTCTAAAGAACGTCAAAGGGATGAAGGGTGACGTGTATTTGTTGCATGCTCAGAGCATTCAAGGCGCAGCCGAGGTAGCTCAATCGAACACGACGACAGGATCAAAATGAATGCAGTAGCTGAAGATATCTGAAGAGGGCTTCCTCGGAGATGACTCTTCACCGTCATGGACACACAGGGGATTTAGCATTAACTTCATCCAAAAGATCTGAGTTAGATCTTTTTCTGAACGGGGATATTTTTGTAATCCCTAATGGGTCATTATTAGTCGGTATATAAGGCTTTTTTTGCCCTTTTTGTAAATAGTTCTGATTGCACACCCTGAAGAGTTAGTGATTTTCAATCAATCCTTTCTCAGTCAATGTATGTTTTCTATAACTCAACTAGAATCCTGAATACAACACAAAATTTACCTTGAAAGTTCATGTTCATATTGGTATTAATTCTCATTTTTGTATCTTTCTTTTGCACTTGCAAGTCTATAACTTATATCTTAAGGTCGTGAAATTGATCTTTCCTTCCCAAGGTGTATGTGTGGGCCAAACTTGTTAGGACTAAAGCATTGAATCAGAAAGAGGTTGTTCTAGGTATGTAAGTCAATTGAATTCAAGCTTTCAAGTGTTTGTTTTGCTGGGTTCATTTCATGATTTCTCATTAATACGGTGTACCACCATACGTTTAGTTTTCCATTTTATGCATCTCTTCCCCTTTTCCTCTCGAAGAATCAATAGTTTAGGTGATACCCAAAGGAAGCCGGCTTTCTCTGAAGGTTCACTTCAACCATAGGTGACCCACAGCCTTGGAGAGATCCCATGTTGCTCTAGAATGCTCAGTTTCTTGTAAACTTTGCACAGGGTGCAATTCTAGGTGACAACAATACCAAGGGCTAGTTTTCTTAATAAGGCAACATAAAAGATGACACCACTGCAGAATGAGGAGATTAAGAGACAAGTCCAAGAATTGCTTGATAAGGGGCTAATCAAAGAAAGCCTTAGTCCTTGTTCGGTTCCCATTGTCTTAGCACCAAAGAAGGGAGGTAAATGGAGGATGTGCACTGATTCTAGGGCCATCAATAATATTACAATTAGATATAGATTCCCCATTCCATGCATGGAAGACTTGATGGATTGTCTAGGTGGACCATGCTACTTTTCCAAAATAGACCTCAAGAGTGGGTATCACCAAATCAGGATCAAACCAGGGGATGAATGGAAGACAAAATTTAAGACAAATGAAGGGATTTATGAATGGCTTGTGATGCCTTTTCGTCTCTCAAATGCACCCAATACCTTCATGAGGTTGATGAATGAAGTTCTCAAGCCTTTTATTGGTAAGTTTGTTGTGGTTTACCTTGATGACATTCTTGTTTTTAGCAAAACTAAGGAAGACCATTTAAACCATTTGGATTTGGTTTTGAGAAGATTGCATGAAGAGAAACTAATGATAAATTTGAAGAAATGTGAGTTTATGAGAACGAAGTTGGTGTATCTTGGTTTTTTGGTTACAAATAGCACCTTGAAAATGGATCCCAACAAGGTTGAAGCTATTCTAAATTGGCCTGCACCCAAATCAGTTGTTGAGGTAAGGAGTTTCCCTGGTTTGGCCATTTTTTATAGAAATTTTATTAAGGGTTTTAGTCATGTTTGTGCTCCAATGATTGATACTATAAAGGGGGATAAAAGAAAAAAGTTTTTTTAGACTAGTGAAGCTGGAAAGAGTTTTGAATATTTGAAAAAGAGGGTAGCACAACAACCCATATTAGCATTACCATATTTTAATAATTTGTTTACTATTGAGTGATGCAAGTGGTTATGCCATAGGGGCAATGTTGAGTCAAGAGAGAAGACCCATAGCCTTCTTTAGTGAAAAAATTAATGAAGCTAAGAAGAAATACTCTTCCAATGACCTAGAGATGTATGCTTTGGTTTAGTCCTTGAAAAAATGGAGACATTACTTACTTCCCAAAGAGTTCATAGTCTTTACTGATAACCATGCCCTCCAATTTTTTAATACTCAAGAGAAACTCAATCATAGGCATGTTAAATGGGTGGAATACTTGCAAGGTTACATGTTCACCATCAAGCATAAGAAGGGGCAATCAAACAAAGTAGTTGATGCATTGAGTAGAAGGTCACTCATGGTGCAAGAAATCCAATTGCAAAGTGTAGGTGTTGAAGCACTAAAAGGTATGTATGTAGATGATGTTGATTTCAAGGAAATTTATGCATCTTGCAACCAATCTAATGGTGTTCCTCATGAGATAAGTTTTGATTTTCTGATTCAAGAGGGTTTGTTATTCAAAGGGGCTCAACTTCGTGTTCCTAAATGTTCTAGAGGGATAATTTGATAAAAGAAAAGCATAGTGGCATCCTTGCTGGTCATTTTGGTCTTGATAAGACCTTGGAGCAGCTGAGAAGGCACTATTTTTGGCCTAAAATGTAAAGTGATGTAAGAAGGTTTGTTGAAAAATGTGTTATTTGTCAAAAGGAAAAAGGGAGCAATACAAATGTAGGCTTGTATCAACCTATTCCTATTCCAAATAGGCCTTGGGAGTCATTAAGTATGGATTTTGTAATTGGTTTACCAAAAAAACCTAGAGGTTTTGATTCTATCTATGTTGTAGTAGACTAGTTCTCTAAGATGGCACATTTCATCTCATGCAAATCACTAATGATGCATCCTACATTGTTGGTTTTTTATTCAAGGAAGTGGTAAGGATTTATGGTTTTCCTTTGAGTATTGTTTCAGATAGAGATAGTAAGTTTATTGGGAATTTTTGGAGAACTTTGTGGAAGAAACTTGGCACTAATCTTAGTTTCAACTTTGCATATCACACTCAAACTGATGGGAAGAACGAAGTGGTTAATAGGAGCCTTGGTAACCTCTTAAGATGTCTTACAAAAGAGCATTCTACTCAATTGGATTTGATCTTTCCTCATGCAGAATTTGCATATAATGATTCAATGAATAAGAGTGTGGGTAAGAGTCCTTTTGAAGTTGTTTATGGTTTGCAGCCTAGAGGAGTCTTTGAATTGAGGGATATCAGTGGAATGGAGAGGATGAGTGCTAAGGGTGAACAATTTTTTGTGTCTATGAAAGAGATTCACCAACAGGTCAAGGATCACCTACAAAGAAGTGTGGACAAATACAAACAACAAGGTGATATGAAGAAGAGAGAAGTCCATTTCAACATTGAAGATTTGGTTCTAGCTCATCTAAGGAAGAAAATATTTCCTAAGGGATAGTATTCCAAGTTGTAGATGAAGAAAATTGGACCTTGTAGGGTTGTTCACAAGTTTGGTCCTAATGCATATGAGATTGAATTACCAAGTGGGATTGGCATTTCACCTATATTTAATGTATCTAACTTGTACCCTTTCAAAGGGGATGTTGTTGCAAGTAATGAAGTAGGTTCCCAAGAATTTGAGGATGAATAATGGATCCAAAACCTTCCTCTCAGCAAACCTTTAGAGTTGGAGTGCATCCTTGATACCAAGGAACTCAAGAAGACAAGAAACACCACATATTTTCAATACTTGGTCAAATGGAGGGGTCTTCCTATGGAGGATGTTACTTGGATGTTTGAGTTTGATATCATCAAACATGGATATACAATTTTAGACCTACACTCAAGTGGGACTTGAATTTTCTTCCCCTTGGGTGTATGGTGCAGAGTCACCAGAACCTTATTTGCATATTTTGTGTAATTTTTGGTTTTAGGTTGTTTTGAGTGTTTTGAAGTTTCCTAAGGTCATTTATGACCATTTGTGATCATGTATTTCACTTTTTTAGTGTTAGGGGTCGTTGGTTAGAAAGTTGGAAATGTTGCTGAAAGTTGTCAAAAAAGTTGCTAAAATTGTCATGCAACATTTGGCAAGTGGCCAAAAATCAAGAATGTTACAAACAAGAGAGGAAACATTGCAAACTAGTTGGTGATGCATGAATACACTCTCCATGGTCGAATTGAAGGGAAGGAAGAGTTGTGAAACTATTTTTTGTAATTTTGTAACTAAAAAGAAGTTGATTTTTGCGTTTTTAAAATGTTTCAGTCCGTTATGCTATATGGTATAGCTTGTATGGTCTGTGTGAGGGTCTAAAATCAATTGGAAAGTATTGGCATGTGAATCTTCTTCATTTTAGTTTTTGTGGCACTGAATTTCATTAAGTATTTTGCAAGATATTGTAGTTTTATTTTAAAGCAGTCAAAACCCTACTTAGGGTAACTCGAGAAGAGGAAAAAAGATGTAGTTTTCTTTTCCACCCATAAAAAATCACCAAAATGGGTGGAAAATCTTGTGTTTATGTTTTCTACCATTTCCCAAGCTTGCAAGATTCCAAGTTAAAGGTGGCACATGCTTTGAGTTAGCAGAAAATCTGAAATTTGCATGTTTCAGATTGTGTAGCAGCATAAACAAGAAAGATAGATGAATCAATGTCTAAAATTTGTTGTTTTGACATTGGAAATAGTAATGGAATGTAGTGAGAGGTCTTGTAGACCTACACAAAGATTTTTAGAGCACTCTTGAAGGCTTAGTCAAGTCTTAATGTGACTATTCCAAGAGGACTAGTTATACAGTCATTGAGCAAGTGTTGGTGCCAAGCAAGTTAGGGTTGGTTTTTGAGTATAGGTGTTGAATACCCATTGGAAATACCTTTAGAACGTTTGAAAGAGGCCTCCAATCTGTATTAAGTATTTGAAAACATCACATGTTGGTTTGCATTGTTAGAGTGTTGTCATTGTAACACGGTGCATGGAGCTAACTAATATCTTCAAAGGTATTGTAATAGTGTTGTCCCATGATGTTGTGTTGTCCTACTTTGTATTGGTGTATTTTTCCTTCCTAGGAATACCCTAGAAACAAAGTCTTCAAGTGTGACAAGGTTTACTAAGATGTCCCATTTGTTGTTTCCCATGAAGTCTTTAAGGGAATGCCTTGAGTTTGTCAAGTTTTTCTAAGCTTTGTCCTTCCTCTACATCAGTTTCAGTGGCCTTGAAAGGAGGTGTATGCTTCTTGGTTAGAGAAATACAATGGATAAATCTTCTTTCCAACTCAACACATTCAACAAAAAATTTCCTTCATTAAGCTTTCCAAGATCACATGTTGGTTGCAATGGTGTCCTATTTTGTCTTCATCAGTAGTTCGAGTTAATTGTGTTCTCCAAAATCTTTTAAAATATTATTTTTCTCTATTGTAAAATGAATTTGTTCTATTAGCAGGTTGTTGCACGACCTAGCTATAACAAAATTTTGGTTATCATATGTGACAAGTATCATTTTTTCTCCTTAAGCATGTGTGCTTATCCTTTTCTATTTAAGAGGGGCTGGTATTTTTGTAAAGGGTTCAGGAATTGTAAATTTGGACAAGTATTTTAATCTGTAAAGTGTTGTTAGGTTTGTAAAAGTTTCTATGATAAAATGAATATTTGATTAAGGCATATATTAATACATGATTTCATTATGTTAATCATCTCCAACTTTGTAAAACAATATCTTTCATGAATGAAATGATCAAGCATTATTGAGTTCTTCAATGCAAGCTTCTTGCATTGTGTATTTACATTGATCTTATGTTTAAGGAATGGAATAGTTTCTTTCATTAAAATGCATTAGGTATTGTGATTGCATATGGATTGTTAAGTAGGATCATGATCCCAACCTTTAGTTAGTCTAGTTATTACAAGTTAATAGCAATTTATGGACTATCAAAGTATGTTAAGTTGTTGTGAGAAATGGTTTATAAGATTCTAGGAATCTGCAATCCTAGATAGGCACTGATCAAACTAAGATAATCTTGTCAAGTCCTAGACCAAATAAAAAATGATAAACCATAAGCCAATTATAATTTATTTATAATTATTATAGTATCTCATATAGGATTTTGAATGTTGCAAGAATATCAGAGGTTTTTCTATCGTATTGTGTAAAACCTTGTCATAAGTGTATGGGAATAACCTACTAGATATCATTTTATGTTGTAGTGCATATCTTTAAGTTGTATCTGTATAAGGTAAATCCACCTAGGTTTTGCAAAGCCTAAAGTGTAGAGGAAATTTGTCTTAACATAAAATCTCTTGTTCGTTGACCAATCTCCTAATGCCCTTGAGCATGCGACATGGCTAATCTTTGGAGGTTATTAAGGATTCAATTGGAAACACCAAAAATAAGATTATCTATCATTAAATGATATGGAAATGATTTTAAGACATGAGGAAAGTGAAGTTATCCTACAAAAGGAAAATATGGAAGAGCACACATTGGTTGGGGAAATATGAGGGATAGAAATATTGTAGAGGGAAAAGGAAGTAGGTTCTCAAATAGTTAAAAGGAAAAAGGGAAGGAAAACATAAATAATATTATTCAAAGAGGATACATGTGAGAAAATAAAAGTTGGCTCTCAATCTATAATGGCAGATTTTATATTAGTGACATAGAGGAGGATGAGAGATCCTCTCTAGAAAGATAAAGGTTTTATCGTAGAATGTTAGGGGAATTAATGCCCCAAACAAGAGAATGTTGTTTAGGAAGTTGATTATGGGTAGGGATATGTTGCCTTCCTTTTTGTCAACCTCATTTCCAGTTCATTTTTCTTTTGTTGGCGGCGAATTCCAAAGGTTGTGAAACTCTCATCGGTTTCTGACAAGGTTCTCAAAACCTCATTAAAACTTGATGAGTTACCTCATCTTTAGAATTACACGTCTTCCCTTTTGTTTTGGCTTCCTTGGTTTTACAACCTATGTCAGGATATGATGAGGTTTCAAAACCCTATTGGTTTCTAACAAGGTTCCCAAAACCTTATTAAGTACCAAAAAAACTCTTTTGTTTCAAAGGAAGCGTCTTTATTTCTTATGCATTGACCTCTAAGCTCGATTTCACAACCTTTGTCAAGGCTTGACACGGTTTCCACAACTATATCGGTGTTCAACAAAGAACTCACAACCATGAGAAAATGTTGATCATTTACAAAGAGAGAAGCTTCAAAGATATAAAATTTGAATTGTGGATTCATTATGAGGTCTCGAAACCACTTTTAGAGCCCGACAAGGTTTTCAAAACCATCAAAATCTTTGATTGGCTACATGGAGCCATTATTTTCAAATTTGGTAGCGGATGGTGCCATTCAAATGGAACACTAATATACACAAAAAATTATTACTTGGGCCATTAATCTTCCTTTTCCACACCAAAAAATTGAATGTGAACGCTTATAAGGGATTAAGTTACCAAAAAAACTCATTTTAGCAAGCATTCGAAGGCGAATTTGTAGAGAACAAAGGAGAAAAATTGTGAAGAATGCTCAGAGGGAAAGTTGTGGTATTTTAATCTATTTAGAGGTACAATGAATTTCTCTCTCTTAGCTTGTTTCACATCATAAGATAATTCAAAAGGTGCTTTAATAAGCTCAAAGACCCAAACATAGATTCTTTGCTCTTGAAATTTTGCTAAAATCATTTCCCAAGTACAAATTGTCTCTGTATTCGCTCAATTTTGGTCACCATGAAGTATAAATAATTGGGTTATGAGCACTTGTTCGACTTATCAAGAAATCTACCAAAAACTAGAGACACAAGGCTAGGGCACATAAATTTGAATGATTTTTGGGAAATAATTGGTAAAGAAGATAGATCCCTAGTAATACAACGATTAGTGGAAAGTGGGTTGTTACAAGTTGCAACTTTTCCAATAGTAGTATAATGTACAAACTTAGTAATTAAGTATATAAACCATTATGATTCCGCAACTAGGGAGATAAAGTCGAATGATAATAGGCTAGTTATCAAGGTGAGAAACTTTTTTTTAGCTCATGTCTACAATTACCTAAGAGAGAAGCATATATAGACTTCAACTTCATCCTTTCTCATCAGTGTTTCCATAAGAAGGTGTGTAGGAATGTAATTGCTTGAGAATGGTTTGCAACTCCAAAGAAAGGAAAACATTAGTTGCATAAGAAGGTGGATAGGTATCACTTTTTAGATGAAATTTGAGACATAATAGTCCTACACCAGTTGAAGTGTAATGAAAATTCCCATGATTTTGAAGATTGAATGTATTTCTTCATTCAAATAATTATCCATGGTGAACAGTTCCTTGACTAGGTTAAGCTCATTAGTGACCAAATGCACTCAATGATAGTCCAATTTCCACGTAATAGGTTATTTTACATGTCTTATTTATTCTATGCAATTGCATGCACTAGACCATGGTCAAGTTTGTGTCCAATAAAAGTTCATGATGAAGCACTTCAAGTTTATGATTATTATACTCAAATTCAATTGGAAAGGAGTTATAGGATCTTTAGAAGAATAAATGATGCATTTCCTATGAGAATGGTAAGAGAAATCCAAGGAGATATGGGTTTGTGGATCTCTATAGAGGCTATCTAGTTGATTGATACATATGGCAGCTATTTCATATAATTCTAGAGATTCACTTACATTAGGATTGGAGGATTTGTTGGGCTTCCTTATAAGTTACCTAAATATGCGGAAGACAAACTTGTTCTCATTGAATTATGCATACAAGTAGCCAAAGTGAACAAAAGATGCCAAGAAAGGAAGAAGGCATGAGTTCAATTTCCCATCAGCCTTGGTTATTATTCATACAAGTCTATGTTTGATGCTCTCAATATTGAGAAAGACAGTAAAATTCTCCATGCAATTTTATGAAGAAGATTTCCCTTTGATAGTAAATATTTTATCAAAAACAATCTACAACTGGGACCAAACTTTCACCATATTCCACATTGGGAAGATTACTGGGCTAATTGTGTTGATGAATACAAAGTTAGAAGAAGTTGGATGAGACTATCTTTGAGACAAATTGTAATTTTTAAATTGAATTGGTATATCTTAGGTATTGAGGATGATGAATCTAACTTGGTAGATCGAATTTTTATTAATCATGTGCAAATACAACCAATTGTGTCAATTGATTGGATTATAAAGGAAATTGAAAATATTGAGGCAAAAATTGTAGTAGTGCTTAAACAAACTCAAGATTGGGTAGCTAAGAAAATTACAAGAAAATCTAGTGCAATGCCTCAGAAGTCTCAAGACATTCCAAGATAGGCAAAGGATCCGGGCACAATCTTCTTCTACACCACACCTATCTTCTTTTGCTCAACAAACAATTTCAAGAGGGGAAGGAGATGGTGATGAAGACCCTCTAGAAAAGAGAATCCTTGAGAAAACCTATGAAGACAATGCTCGAAAGAAAACTCAAAAAGGGAAAGAATAAGATAAAGAGGTAACAAAGGGAGAAACTGTAGATGTGCCTTTTCTCCATCCCAGGAAAGTGATTCTTCCTCTTTTCATTCCTCTTATAATATTCCTCTGTGAGATGTGTCACTTCAATAGTTTATTTTCTCAATGAAGTTATTTGAAACTTTTCTTTTTAAAGAGGGGTAAACGCTTTTGACTCGGAGCTATGAAGCAGTGAGGTCACAAATGGGGGGACTCATCCCCAATATAAATTCTCAACAATTACACCCCAATGGGGTTTGAACCTTGATGGCAAGAACAACAACACAACAACTTAACCGTCACACCATGCCACTATTGGAAAATTATTTGAAACTTTTAAAGTTGTATAATGCAAAGTCTTTTTTTATTATCATTTTAAAAGACTTTAAAGATTCAGTTATTCGGTTATTTGGGAGGTTTAAATATGTAAAAAAAGACTTTACAGGGGGACCATGTTATTCTTTTGGATACTTGATGAAGGGAGAGGCAATGGAAATAAAAAAAATTCCACTTTTGAGAAAGTTTGGGATTTTGTGTGCTTGCAAATTTTAAATATTTGGAATAAGAATCCATTGTTTTCTATGTCCTATAATAGATTTCTATATTTTCATTATTTTGTGTAAGTGTGGTAATTAATTCCGAGTATTTAATTTTCTCTTAATTGGCCAACTTTGTTAAGGAAAATATTTGCTTCTCAAGGTGATAATTTGGCCTATGTTTTGAATATCATTATGAGAGATTTATATTCACAAGTATAAAATTCTTAAATGTTTTTTATTAGGAAAAACAGGTTTTGAAGGGGCCTCGAAACCCTTTACAACATAGAGAAGCTGCTAAAAAGACATAACCATTAAGACCTGCAACCCACAAAAAACAAAAAGATGACTAAAGATAAGACCAGAGAACCTGTCAGCAACCCTACAACAAAACATCAGCAACAAGGTTGAATAACCAAAAACAACAACAAAACTACAACATTTTATCAAGAACATTGGCCAAGGCCATAAAATTCTTAAATGTTATTGATTCTTTCTATTTGAATAAGTGTTTGAATACCTTTCTTGCTTTCTATTCAAAAGTATACCATCAATTTAATATAAACTTAATATTACAAGGGAGCTATACCTCCAAAATTCAGAGGGAAGTTGATAATCATACAACTTACCCAATTGTTAGTTATGATTGTCTTTATTAAATAGGGCATATAGAATCAAATAAAATAAAATATATAAAAAGTCAAATATGTTAACCAATAGAATCTAAATATTTATTCTACTTCAATAGATTAAGTGCTCAAGGGCCTTCCTTTTAAGGATGACAACCAAGTATTGGTGCAAATGATAGGATGCGACAATCAATTCTCAAGGAGCTTCTTATGCTTTGGGGATATTATAGAGTACTAGTAAAGTCACAATTAATCTAGTTTCTTTTAGGGAGAGTTGGATGTGTTGCTCCTTTCACAACTTCTTAGGCAATGTAGCTAGTTTTTTCTTTAAAGTCATGATTTGAACTCTATGATAATACACAAAGGTTACAAAATGAAGTAAAGAAAAAAATTCTTAACTTTGGAGAGTAGCTCAAGGGGGTCTCAATGCAATATTGCCTTCTTAAGATAAATATGGTGGTATGGTTTATGTTACTAAATTTTTAAATGATTTTATGGACCAATGCAATTTATTGATTTAAAGCTAAATAAATGTGTTTATACATGGAACAATACAAGAATTTTTTTTAGCTACATTACTAAGATGTTGAATAGGTTTTTGGTGTCCTCTTCATGTTTATTTAAATATTAGAGCACCACTTCTCTTATCCTACTACTGATTAGGCTAGGTCATTATCCCATCTAGCTAGATGTTGAGAGAGAAGATTGAAGATATGGTGTTTTATTTAGGTTTCAATTCATGTGCCTTGAGTATTTGAGTTTAATATAGATGAAGGAGTGGTGGGTTGAAAATGGGGTATCTCATAGTTCAACTATGTTTTGTCTTCCACAAATATTGAAAATGTTGAAGAGTAAGCTAAGGAGTTGGAATATAGAGATTTTTAGGATATTTTAAAGAGAAGAAAGCTATTAGTGAGGCCTTAGAAAAAATTCAATTAAAATACAAAATGAAGGATTAATAGATGATTATTAGAGGTGAAGGAATTGTTGCTCCAATAAGAGGAGGTGATGAATGAGGAAGAAATTTATTGGCATAAAAAAGCTAGAAACAAATGGGTTCCATCAAGGAATAGAAATACTAAATACTTCCATGTAGTTTCTCAAGATAGGAAGCATACTAATCTTATATCTATAATAGATGTTAATCGGAAAGTATGTTATAGGTGGAGATCATAAATAAGGTAGTGAAATTCTTTGAAAAGTTGCCAACAAAAGAAGTAGTGTAATTGGAGGACAATTCCTTTTTAGATTGTATCTCTAAGCTAATCATAAAAGTAGAGAATGATGTGTTGTTGGCTTCCTTATCATTGGAATAGGTACAATGTGTAAGAATGGACTTAAAGGGAGATAGTGTATATGGCCTAGATGGGTTACTAGCTAACTTTTTTTAATAGTTCTTAAATTTGCTAGGGCATGATGTATGGTATTATTAAATGAATCTATCAAGTCTTGATGGGTGCTAGAGGATTTTAAAGATATTATTTTAGCTCTTATGCTTAATTTTGATGTTGATGGTTGGACCCCACAACTCCTAAAAATCACTTGCAACCAAGATACTTGTCACAATAGAGAGAAGCAATATGGATTTTCTCAACAACCTGAGAAGTGTATTGATTTAATTATCTTCCTAAATAATTGATTACAATGAATGATGAGTGCTTATAAAAGAAAAAAACAACCTAGATCAAACCTTATATGAGGAATCAATTAGATCATGACAAGTGTCCTCATCCTATGCTATGAGACAACATGACCTAAATATAGAAAAAAAGCTATAATTTTAGCTTAAGTGAATAAAGTAAAAGGGGGCCTAGTAATTAATTAATGATTTTCTTATGTAGGACAAGTCGTTGGTGCCTAGGGGTTGGACTGACGTTGGCCCCTAATCACAAATGTGACCATGGTGTAGGTGCAAGGGTGCTACTCAAGTTGATGGCCCATGGTCACAAACATGACAACTAGTGGGGTCCTGGGTGCTAATGGAGTATTGGAAACTGACGACGATGGAGCTAGGACAATTGCAAAGCGACGACCAACCAATCTTTTTATTTATTTTTATTCAAGGGGTAAACGCTTTCGACCGGAGCTATGAACCGGAATACAACCATTCAACAATATCACCTCAGCGGGGTTTGAACCTTGGTGGCAAGAACAACAATACCACCTTTAAACCATCACACCATGCCAATACCGGCACCAATCTTTTTATTAATAAATTAATAATTTTTTTATTTTTATTTTTATACTTTATCTAATTTTAATATACTTTTATTCTTCTATAAGTAGATTTATATAAATATATAAGCATATATAAATTTATTTTATATAAGTATTCATATATATTTAATTTATAAATCAAATATAAGTCAACTTATATATACAATTCCTTCTAATTAGAAATTATATATCTTAATCTAATATTTTGTTTTTATTTCTATTTTGTTGTATATATTCATCCTTTTAATTCTACTTAGTTGTATTTACTTATAGATTAAATTATAAATTGTTGTGACATTTATATATTTTTATTCTTTTAATCCTTTGCCTTTAAAAGAAAATAATTGTCTTTTTTTCTTTCTTGGTCTATGTGCACCCCTCTCTCCTCCCTCCCTTACCCCTATCTTTTTAGGTTGGTCTTGGTTTGCAACTATCCATTTTTTCTCCTTGAGCTCTATGCTATCATCTTGATGGCGCATCATGAAGTGTGATCCAAAACATTGATGCAAAAATATCTTATGTAACTGAATCCAAAAACCATTTCAACAATAATTTTTTTGACTTGTAAAATAAATGTCACAACACTGACAAATGACGTCAATTATCATAAAACTACCCAACACACTGATCTTTTCTAAAAATTGTCAAATTGTATGAAAATTTGCCACTATTTTTATTTCGACGTCGATAAAATATGCAATTTCACTTGTAAATTACAAACGCAAATAAAGGACTGCACAAATATGACATAGATCTAGACAATGGTGAGATCTATTTTTCTCCAGAATGCATTGATTTTTTTCTCAAGGTTGAATCTCTCAAAATTTGAACAGGAAGTCACAGATCTAATGCTCTAATACCATGTTGGAGTTGATGGTTGAACCCCATAGCTCCCAAAAATCACATGCAACCAAGATACCTATCATAATAGAGAGTAAAACAAGATGGATTTTCTCAACAACATGAGAATTATATTTATGCACTTATCTTCGTGAGTAATTGATTACAATCAATGATGAATATTTATAAAATAAAAAAAATATATAGATGAAACTATTCATGAGGATTAGATTGGATCATGACAAGTGTCTTCATCCTATGTTATAAGACAACATGACCTAAATATAGAAAAAATCACTTCTAAGTTAATTAGCTTAAGTGAATAAAATAAAAGGGGATCTAATAATTAATGATTAATTAATTAGTTAGGTGATTATCATATGCATTCTAATGCCTAAGAAGGTGGATGTTAAGTCCTTTAGGGATTATAGACCTTTAGCTTGCTACACAACAATGAACAATATTTATTTAAGCCAATGGTGACCAAAATGTAGTTGATGATGCAAAAGTTAATTGTTAGAGAACATACATGTTTTGTTTAAGGTAGACATTTCTTGAACTGCATTATAATGTCCCATCAGATTTTGTTTTCTATGAAGAAATTGCAAGTTCCAGGCATGGTTATTAAATTTGACATAGCTAAGACATATGATAGAGTAAATTGTTTCTTTCTAAAGAAAATTTTGGAAGCTGTTCGTTTTAGCAAGAATGGATAAATTGGGTTTTACGTTTTTTTTACTAAAGCATGGTTTTTTGTGCTAGTCAATAGCATGTTCATTGTTTTTTTGGCCACCCTAGAGGTGTACGACAAGGTGATACGTTGATTTGTATTTGTTCATTCTTATGGTTGAATCTTTGGGAAGGAGCATAGAAAGGAATGTGAAAGAAAAAGAATTCAAGGACTAGTTCAATTTCGCATTTACAATTTGTGGATGACATGGCCCTCTTTGGAGTTTCCTCAATGTAAGAAGCGAAGGCTTGTCAAATATTTTGAAAGCATACACTAAGATCAAATGATAAATACCTCCAAACCAAAAATCAAGTTTTTCAATACAAGCTTAAGAGTTAGAAAAAGTGTATAGTATTTGGAGATAAATGTTGTTCTCCTTCCTAGTAAATATCTAAGGATTTCATTATTCACTTGTAAAGTTGCAAGTATTATATGGAATATTTTTTTAGATAAAATCCAAGTTGAAGTATCTACATGGAGTGGAAACAACTTAGCCTAGCCAATTGTCTACTTAAAACCAAATTTGTGCTCCATGCCATTTTGATATATATGCTTTTAGTTTTAGCTCTCCCCAAAGTAATCAACACCCCATAGTCATTATTAGTAGAAAATTTTCATGGCAAAGAGTTGGAGAGGAAAACAAATTTCCACTTATAGAATGGAGTGAGGTTTGTTCTCATAAATCTCAAGGGGTTAGGTGTATAAGATTTGATTATTCAAAACTTGGCTTTCAATGTTAAGCTAACTTGGTTGTAATTAACTAAGTCTTCTCTTTGTTGGTGTAATATTCTTCACCTAAAATATATGAGGGATGTGCTACCATTAGACATCTTTGCTCAAGATGACATAAAGGTTGGTCCAAAGATATGGAAATTTATGGTTGAGTCTATAGATTTTCTAGTTGTTTGTCTAATGTGGAGTATCAATAATGGGAGGGGTGGATTTCTATCAATATTCTTATGTTAAAAATGCTTTGTTTGCTAGTAGAAATAATTTTGGAGAATCTTGAAGGATATTATCTAGGGATGTAGGCTTTAAAGTGAAGAATTATTGTTTAGATTCCTATTAAAATGGAGCCCTATAATGGTATTGGAAGGACTTTGACATTTTTCAAGTCCTAAACAATGAAAAGAAGGCTTTGAAAGTAATTATATCTACTAGTAGGCCTCCAACTTTGGAGAGGGGGGTGAGTTATATTGGAGAGGGAATAAATAAGGCCAATATAAATTGAGGGTTGGATATGGAGTGAAGAGTAATAGTCAAACCATAGATGGTAGACATTGGCCAACAAAGTTGATATAGAATGTAAAGGCCCTGGCTAAGAGTTGTACTTTTGTCTAGTTAGTTGTAAGGAATACGATTATAACTTATGATAATTTAATAAAAATAAATACATTCAAGCTATTGAAGTGCCCACTATGTTGCAAAGAGACAAATTAGTGGATCATATTCTATTGCATTGTAAATATGCATTGATTATTTAGTCAAATCTAGCATCAATTGAAAATGCTTTGGGCATTATCAAGGACACTTTGCCAACATCTCCTTTGTTGGTTGAGAGGCTCTTCTAATCTTCAATATTATAGAAAATGACGCATACATTTGTGTGCTTTGAGGTTTATGGTTGGAGTGTAATAGGTGAATTTTTAGGGGGTGCTACTTTTAGTAGACAAGTGTTAAGACCCAATAGAGTCCATAATAATAGAGTATGTAGCCTCAAAAATTCATAGTGTCATAGCACTTGTCTTCTTATGAATTGGGTGTTTTTAGGAAATGATCAATCAAGTTACTTGTTCAAGTGAGATTAGACAAAAGCAAGCATAGGGCATAGTTAAGATGGTAGGTACCAAGAGGGGAGGTAAAACTAAATTTCAATGGAGCCTTTAAAGACAACCTAGGCTTGACACAAGCAAGTTATGCTTTAAGAAATAATTGGGGCAACTTTATGCTAGGAGGTTCAATATTCCTAGGAGAGCAAACTATAACTTTGTAGAATGAGAAACTTTACTAGTTAGTTTGCAAGCCACTTAGAGGGAAAAGTATAAAGAGGTGGAAATAAAAGGGTACTCTCAAATTGTTGCAAATGTGGTTAATAAAGGTCATTTTCCTAATTGGAAATTAAAAGCTATCTTAGAAGAGTTTCTAGTGTGGAAATTGAAATTTCACCATCTTTGGATCTCTCACCAGTATAGGTCACAAATTAAAACTGTCAACTTTATGGCAAATCAAGGGATAATGCAAAAGAAATTCACTATGATTGAAAGTAGGGATGTGCTAGATTAGAATAATTTGGCCTGAATTATTGAAATGGACAATCACCCTAGGGATTTTATAATGTGATAGGAAGTCATTATGAAAGATAAAGGTTTGCAATTTGAGAGGAGTTTTTGTTATGTTGATGTAAGCCACATATACACTTCAATATTTGGAAGGGTCAATTTGAGGCTCCTTGGAATTATTATCTTGAGGTGTCATAAAGGAACATGTCCCTACTAGTTTAGTATTAGTATGTACGGAAGGCTATCTTGGGTTGGTTGTGGAGGCAAGTGCCAATCTTGTGTTGCTAGTTTATGTAGGCTTCCTTCTCAAGATGACACAAAGCGAACCATCTAGGGAACCATTGCACAAGGCCCTATAATAGATCATAGATGAAAGAGGATTATAATCTAAGGAGGCCAATTTGAGGTTAGTGAAGGCAATATTAGGCTAAGAAGGTTTAATAGATAATGGTCATTTCTATTTGAGGGCAACAATTATAGAGGACTTTGAGCTTAAGCTAAAATAGGCTACTTAGAATGAGGATATAAAGGATCTATTATGACACCATTGGTCCTAAATGAAGTGAATGATATGGAGGTGAAAAAGAGACATTTAAAGGTGACCCAACATATGTGTCTCATAATAGGAGGTATCAAGTCCTAGGAGTAGATATAGAAGCATTTATTCTACAAATGCATGAGGAGAATCATGAGCTTTAGGTGGATTATAAAATACTACAAGACTTTTGTCAAGATTTGCAATGGCGATGAAGCATATGGTAGTCTACTTCCAAAATGGTACATTGGAGTTGACAGGTGCCTACATAATGTCAATTCTAGAAAATGGATTGTTGACATGAGTTGAGGAGGGCAAAGGTGATAAAGGGGATTAAAATACATGGTGCAATGACAACAACTAGTTTATTTGCACCATGAATAGAGATAACCCCACTTTTAAGAAATGGGGACTATAAGGTAGGGGTCCCATGGAGCTGCTACAAGAACTATTTTTTGTGGAATAGGAGGTGCCATGAGAAGAAGAAAACTATGCTATACGATAACTTCAAATCTTGTACAAGAAAATAGGAGCCCCTACTTTTTAGATTTAAATTTTAAGGGGATGTCTTTTGGATGGCGCTAAAAGTTTCCCCACTAGCTTTCTAAAATTTTGCTGTCATATATCATTCATCTATAATTTTTTAAACTCGTGCTAATATTTTTTTAGTTTTCGATATCTAGTAGTAGATTTTACTATAGATTTAGCATTCCTTGTTGCTGAAAAATAATCATAAGATTACCATCATTCTGAAATTTTGGAAATACTTGCTTCTTAAAGCTCCTAAAAATTCTAACACCTACTGAAATATTTAAGGAAGCCCCCATCAATAGGACCGCAGCCTAACCATGTATTTGAACAGTAGAAAACAATGCCTCCTAATGGTAGTAGTGCTCATTGCCATATGCAATCTTTACATGGTCGTGGGTGGGCGGTAATGGTTTCTTCTTGTGTGTAGTTGATTTGTGGTAGCTCCTCCCCTATTATGCTTTGGGGTTTATGCTCTGTGCCGTAGTGCTGCGTGTTGGTTTCGAGAAGTGTATGCCATTTATTTTGGCTATTTATTAGATGTTAATTTAACACGGTTTGTAGTTCTCATAGATAGTATAGGGTAATAATGCTTTAAACTTTCATCTATATAATTGTTGTTGCTGTATCGGCTGATATTTTAATTGTTTTTTTTACTTGTTGAAGAGTTGGGGCCCCCTATTTATAGAACCAATATTACAAGATGGAGTCGCAAACAAAATGTATGGGTACCATATCTGTTTTAGTTGACATCTCATTGATATGTGTTGCAACTATGACACTTTTAGTTCAAAAGTGAAGGCAAGAAACTTAAATTGCATAGAAATGTTTTTGTGCGTGACTCTTGAATTAATTTGTTTTCAACTCATTTAAAGGCTCGGTTTTCTTTTGAGCCAGTGATATTTGGGATTCAACCAACCATTTATCTATCATTTTGGATCGAATCCCAGTTACTAGGGTAATTCTTTGAGCTGCCAGTACAGATTGCCACTCTCAGTATGTGTTCCCACATCCAAGGTGGATGCAGTCCCACTAACTCAAGGACAAGAGTAAGGGTTCCACCAATCGTTCTCCTGCCTGCTAATGGTAAGCCCAATTCCATCCCTTTTATGTACCTGCAAAAGGGTCTACCCTACCCAATTCCCATTGGATCAAAGATACAAGGTACATTTATCATATAGTGTCTGGAACTGCAATCACTAGCTTAGATGCCTAATAATTAATCTACAATTTTACAAAAAAGCTAACTTCAAACGGGGAAATTTTTTTTCCTAAATCTTAATTTGGCTGTACATGTCCTTGCAACATTGCTCTGAGATTTCTGAAACCGCTGAAGCTTCAACTTTGATGATTGAGAGGATGATTAAGAGGTGGGCGACTGTCATGCCTTGATAAATTAACCGTTATGGTTATTTATTTGTGAATGTACATGGTCAAAATCTTGCAATCTCCATCTTGTGAGGAGAAATGAGTGTAACGAACCCAATGTTTTTAGCTTATTTCCAATTAGATAAATGTGTACTCATTATGATCAATTTGGTCGCCTTAAGCTGCTTATGATTAACACGTACAACTAAGATAAATCTGGTGAGTTATTTGTGAACATGATGATAACTTGTGAAGTTGAACCCCTTCCATCTGACTGTTAAGAAGCTGTCTTTCCAAATATTAGATTTAAGTTTTTAACTATTCACATTTCTAAGGATATGCATGAATTTAATTTGCAAGAACACAGACATGATACTTCTTGCTTCTAGCCACGGCACAACTTGCGCAGATAAGTGATTTCTTAATAAATATATAAGACGTTAGTTGTTTCATATTATGCATTGTGGAAGCAAAATTATCTCAAGTAGAATCTAGTTGAGAATTGAAATTCCAGGACCGTGGAATGAAAGGATTGCACTTGTCTTCTTTGAGACGTTTGATAACCAAAGATTTATGGTAATGAAATTAGTAAAATCTCCTTAACAGATTATCTCCACCTCAATGGGGAAAGCTTAAGCATTCAATTGTGAACCTAGGTAGTACACACGGAATGTAGCCAAATCCCACCTTTATTAACATGATACATAAATATAAAGTCAACCCAGAGTTTAGGTATATGAAGTTGTACAAAATTGGATGTGTCAGAGAGAATTGAGGATTGCTTTTATTTGTTTAAAAACAAGCAAAAACTCCTCAAGCATATTCACTTGATGAGAGACAAAACTCTATTTCATAAATAGAATAAAGGAAAATTAGTTCACTAACTTTCTAAGTTAATTAACCTTTTCTTTGCCAATTGAACTACACGCCATGTCCCTAGGTAACCTCCATTGTTTTAAGTTTGTATATATGGCAAGCATAGCAAATTGAGAAAATGCAAACGCTGTCATGAGAGCCTCAAAGATAAAGGGGTATCTATTTGGAGGTTGCAAAAGCATATATAACAGATGCAGCATGACTATGATAAAAAAGGAAAGCGGCATTAGTACCCTCAAAAACTTTGGAGCTCTCTGTTGTATCTTATCACTCCTGCCAACTTCCATCGTTCCTTCCACAGGTGCATAATATAGAAGGATGAACAAACACAACAGAGCGATATAACATATTGTCAATTCATCACGACGAAGAAGGGGATACATTGAAAGCATGGAGTAAAATATCAGCCACTTGAAAAGACGAGGTTCTTCCAAGACCAGGAGGCTTGCTGGTAGTAGAGGTAGCAGTACTGACTTTTCATGAACTGTTATTATGAGAGAAAAATATTAGAACAGGTGATAATCAGGATCAAATCATTGTGGTGTTTACTTAAAGAAAGGTTGTTGGAGGAATACCTTGATATGAAAACAAATAGAAGGAAAATGAGCTATTGAGCAATGCATATAGGAATCCCCTGTTACTTGGAGCACATATTTGCTGAACCATAGATGGTAGAGTTGCAGTCAAAGTGGCACCTAAAGCGAACCGTGACAGTGTTAGCATTGAAAACCTCTGCTTCCACTTTATGAACAAAGAAGTGCCACACCAGAAAGAAGAAACATAATCCTCATATATGCCCCGCTCAAATGGTGCTAAGCGTGCAAGAACCTGAATTGATACAATGATTAACTGTCAGCAAGAGTTATGAAGAATGAGAATCTAAACTCTGCTTTACTTCATTATAGAAAGACTTCAATGGATATACCTCTAGAATGGCTTCCTTGGAGTAAATAAAGGGCCACCAAACAACTGTAAATGTTATAAGAACTGCAAGGCCAAGCTTTACGACCTCATAAATGGGCTTTTGACGATGTATACACTTCCCCAAAAGATGAGCAAAAAACGCTGGAGCATAATATGCACTCATCTGCAAATCTAAATTTGAGAAACTATATATGTTCCCTACTGACCAATCTTGCTCTGTTGCAGTATTGCACTTTATTCTTCTACCGATTCAAATACATGTGAAACAAAGACCAGAAGCAGTAGCTACAGGAAAAGATTGCATCCAATGTATACCTGTTTATGATTAAGCGCCAGACAAAAAAGAACACAAGCAAGCAGCTCTCTCCTTGAAATAACTGCAGCTACTGCTCCAACAGTCAAACCGAGGCTGATGCAATTGTACTGTTAAGGGATGCACGTTAGATGAAGATTCTTGCGCAACAGGCATGCATGTCATGATGTCTACTGATCTCTCCCAAAAGCTAAAAAGATAAATCCTAGCAGAAAACACGATGGTGTAGGAAATTTTTTGTTCAGATGTCCCTTTGTTGACCAACAGTCAGGACTCAAAATGCAGTTCAAACCTTGGCCAATATTAATCAGCACTCGCTGGGGCAAAATGAGCATAACAACATTTACAAGCAGTATCTTTATACTTTTGCATATGGTTCTGTCTAACCCTTTTCATTATCTTCATTTATATAGTCTTTTTCTTCACTAAAAATCATTTTAGCTCTTTTTTCTTAACGAACAGTATTTCCTTGTTAAGCAATCTTTTAACTATTTGCTGCTGAAACAATTTCCAGTTTTCCTTGCAATTGCTGAATCATGGATACTATCCAATGGACAAATGTAAGAACATCAAAATAGAATACAGCAGATTATCAGATTGAAATGAGCAGCAGCAAAAGAAACCAATGGCAAATCAATCACCTGAAAGTGGCCATGGTCAATCAACATTAGACATGGCTGAAGAAGAACCATTGCAAGTGCCCATGCAAGTTCTTCGTCTTTCTTCCCTTGATAATAGGCAAAAATAAAACAAAGAGCAGCAGGGAAAAATATGAGTGCATCTGATGATAACACTGTCCAACGCATCAGAAGTTTACTGCAAAGGTCATGAAGCAACATCAATCAACCAGTCATCTCTTTTTCTTTTCTTTCTCTCACATTATACAGAACACATACACACAGGTAATTATAGGTTAAGAGATCAGCTTTATTGAAGAAGTTGTCTGTCAGGATTCCGTATAGAAGAAAGTAAATCTTTGAGCAGACAACCAAATTTTCAGGACATTCTATGAGGCTTTAAAATTATAAAACAATGCAGTCAGAAGGAACCATCATATGCAACAAGCATATCAAAATATTTAATGTAAAAAAGCACTAAAAGGGCATGAGAAATTCCACTGTCATTTTTGAAGCATAGTTCTATTGTAAATAAAAAAATCTCTTTTGGCTGTCATCAAATACTTTGAAAAAAGTTCATCTGTTGACTGGTTTTTCTACATGCCACAGTTGATAGAATTTTTTAACAAGACTGATTGGCATGTTAACTAGTAGCGTCTGTGACCAGGAATTTTCTATTCCTATGTACCTATATGTAATGTCCCCAAGTCAGGGTATTATTTATTCTGCCAAAAAAGTTAGTTTCCAAACCCTAGTTCTGATTATGCCACACAAATTTGGATATATTTATGCAAAATGCTTTAATCCTTCCCTTCAAATAACAATGCTGAATTTTTAGTCAAATCAAATCAGATTATGCCCTAGATTTCTGTAGGAATAGTTCTGTATTAAACCCTAGATTTCTGAATATAAATCTGCTCTTTTATGTTCACAACAGCTGATATAAACATGCAATACATTTCCCAGTCATGGTATGAAGGCATGAAGATTTTCTCATTAATATTCCATCGATTAGGTAAACAACATGGCACCTATAATTCTGAGTATTATCTCTGCTATAAACTGAAAGTATGCAAGCATAATTCTGCCCTAGATATGCAATTCTGCCCAGCAGATCAATAGCAAAGTATCACAAACAAGTAGAATCTTGAAGGAAATCCAAACAATGAAATATAAGGGTGTGACAACCCTGTGTATTCCAGATTCCATGATGATGAAATAGGGAAGCAAACGATCATATATACCAATTTGACCCGCTACAACAAGGATGTCGGCCCAGCAAGAAAAAATATTAAACACCAATAAGGAAGTCGGCCAGACGGATTTATTTAAATTTAAATGTTATTTAACAATAATTTAAATTTATTATTTTATTATTATTATTTTTAATATTATATTATTATTTTATTATTATTTATTTAATTTAAATACTAGCATTTAAAAATGCTCTTTTTCTCCCGCCAATTGTAAAGGGTCCCAAATTGGGGACATGACAGTCCTTTCGTCCCAAAAATTGCTCGTCCTCGAGCAATTCGCATTTGTATACCAGGATCCCATATCAATCTGAAAGTCATTGCTCTACCATTCTGTCGAACATCATTGCCCTTCTACAGCATCTCGTGAAGCATCACATCAATCATACCGATTCCTATGTCATCATTTTCCTCTAGCATGCTTCATTGAAGAATACCGTGATGCAACCTCGAGACAAGATAAACTCCATCAATGATCTGATCAGTCTCATAACAAGGGAGTGTAGAAGTTTCCTATGTGATAGCTTGAAATTCTGATCCTTCTTTTTGCTCCACTATCATCATATCTTCGTTGACATCCTTATGGACAACTGAAATCTTCTCCACTTCAGGCTCCAATTCAGCGTCACCAAGGGACTCCGTCACTTCTACAACTTCCTCCTTTTGTGTGTTTGGCTCACATTCCATCATCGTGGGCTCTTCTTGTTTCAAGACTAAATCTTCTGGTTCCGGCCCTTTAATCTCTTCCTCTTCTTTCTTCTTTTGCCTTATGTAGTCATAAAGTCCCTTTTTGCGGACGTAGTGGGACTCGTGTGCTCTCAATTATGCATCAAGGGGGATGCAAACCTTTGCATCATCTGGCAAACTTTGATATTCGTTCAACGTTTCGGACGCCTCAGCCTCAAGATCTATATCCTTGTTCTGCAGTCCCGATTTGTGGCTGGTTATTGTAGCCGTGAGAGTCTGCATCATTTGTATCAGCATCCGGTTTATTTGATTATGCTTCTCTATGAAAAATTCGGTTTGCTCCTCCATCTTCATATTACCCATGGATCCACAGGTTGGCAAGATAAAGGCTCTAATACCACTGTAATGTCCCCAAGTTGGGGTATTATTTATTCTGCCAAAAAAGTTAGTTTCCAAACCCTAGTTTTGATTATGCCACACAAATCTGGATATATTTATGCAAAATGCTTTAATCCTTCCCTTCAAATAACAATGCTGAATTTTTAGTCAAATCAAATCAGATTATGCCCTAGTTTTCTGTAGGAATAGTTCTGTATTAAACCCTAGATTTCTGAATATAAATCTGCTCTTTTATGTTCACAACAGCTGATCTAAACATGCAATACATTTCCCAGTCATGGTATGAAGGCATGAAGATTTTCTCATTAATATTCCATCAATTAGGTAAACAACATGGCACCTATAATTCTGAGTATTATCTCTGCTATAAACTGAAAGTATGCAAGCATAATTCTGCCCTAGATATGCAATTCCGCTCAGCAGATCAATAGCAAAGTATCACAAACAGGTAGAATCTTGAAGGAAATCCAAATAATGAAATATAAGGGTGTGACAACCCTCAACAACTACCATATAAGAGGTCTGAAATTATAATCTTATTTGCCTGAAAAGTGCAAAGGCAATGACTGTAAATCTGCAACTAAACTTATCTCCCAAAATGACATAGAAGTCTAATCCTAATATGTGTTGAAGTGCATGTGGAACCCCGTGATGGATTCCCCTCCAACTGGGTTTTCGTCCAACTAAGTCCTTCTCAAGGGTTTTCGTCCTAGGAAGATCGCTGCTCTGCTCTCCACGTGCAGACCTGAGCGTGTATTCCAGATTCCATGATGATGAAACAGGGAAGCAATCGATCATATATACCAATTTGACCCGCCACAACAAGGATGTTGGCCCAGCAAGAAAAAATATTAAACACCAATAAGGAAGTCGGCCAGAAAGATTTATTTAAATTTAAATGTTATTTAATAATAATTTAAATTTATTATTTTATTATTATTATTTTTTTAATTTAAATACTAGCATTTAAAAATGCTCTTTTTCTCCCACCAATTGGAAAGGGTCCCAAATTGGGGACATGACACTATACCTGGGACATCATAGTACTAAAGTAGGTTAAACCCCTAACGTCACATGTAACCTAACCATCCTAACTAACTAAGGGTTATGAGCATCTCAAGACAGCAGCTGCTTAACCCGGCTTCTATTATAATGGCATGGAACTCAGTGAGGAACTCATCAAATGAACAAATATGATTGCACCAACAGCATCTAAAGATAATGAGAGTATTAATTTATGACATCTGCATAGAAATGATTGCAAGTGTGATTAATACTAAATAGCCCAGCTACATGAGAATATCGTTTATTTGTATAATGACACAAACCATTTCAGATGTGGTTAATACCCCAGCTACCAAATATGACCATTCACTTAACTACCAAAAGACAGCATATGAACCAAGAAAATATTAATAAGCTAGTAGGGGAGGCAAAGATAACCAGAGAAGCTTGGAATGAGAACTGAAAAATGAGACATCAAAATTATCTTTCTTACAACTCAGGCCAGAGGGTTCTTATTGGAATTTGGTGCTCAAACAACTAGTAATAATTTTGTACTTCAGAATAGAAGACATGTAAGAATTTTGAATTACTCTAAACATTTGTTCATTTTGTAGGAATGCTAGAACAACAAAAGCTTCTCAGGTATCTATCATAAATAAATTGATGCAGCTATCCTACCATGATATCATATATTCAACTATGATGAAACTGAAAGCACACTCTCATAATTCATCTATCCTGGTCCAGCTGGAACAATACTGTGCATGTGTAATAAATCAAGAAAAAGTAATTTTGGAACCTCTAACCAACATACAGGCAGAAAAACGGCCAAAACATAGAAGGATTCAACTCATAGCAACTGATTATTAAAAAATAATCAATTAACCATCAGAGAGTGTTATGCTACGCAAGGGCAATCATCTTCAGTAATAGTTAATGTTGTGTATAATAGAATGTTTATGGGTTTACAGCACCGATTTTATGGGTTTATTGAGATCAAATTGAGGGTTGGTAGGGATCAGAACTATTGGTTCAATAGGAACCTGTATTTTTTATCAGGTTTTTACAGAATATAACTGCCTACATACAAAAGGTAATAGAGCTCAAGGGGAAAATCAGCTATGAGTAGTCTGTTGGATTTTAAAGTAAGGAATGTTTGGGTAGAAAAGGTTTGTGCCTGGGTCTATGAATATTATATCTTTGGCTCAAGTGCAGTAACAATCCTCCGCTTGGAGATTTGCTTAGCCAATCCCATATCTTCTCAAGAAAATGTTCTCTTCTGTGTAACGTTTGAAACTAATGTTTCAGTAGTGCTATAGTTATGTGATTGTTCTTGGTGTCCATACCTTCTCCAGAAAATTCTCTTTTCTATCTATTATTTGAAACTGAAATTTCAGTTGCCAAAGATATGTTATTGTTCCATTTCCAAGCAGTTAGATCATTCATTAACATTTCTGGCTTTTCCGGTCCTCAATAAGAAGAGAAAAATATCTCTTCTGAGCATTCAGACAGATCAAAATTATTGCCACATCAGACTTTCTTTACTTTATTTATATAGAACTAGGGTTTCTGTTCTAAGCTTCACAGGAGTTAGAGCAAGTTTTCAGTTGAGCTCATAACAGAATGAATCTGCTTTATCAGAGGCACTGTGCAGTTACGCTTGGAATTCTACTGGTTAACTAATACTACTGCTGTTGGAATCTCAGCTTCAAATCCCCAGGAAAACTGATTCTATTAATCTAATATGTGTTATCAGGATAAAACCTTGTTCTTTTAAAACCAAAGATAAAAAGGCTGCATTTTTTGTCATCTCCAAAAAATTAACTACCTTGTAATAACACCATTAGGTTCATCATATGTTTAACAATACGCATTTTCCAAACCTTACACAATCAGATCAACAAAAATACAGAAGAAAAAGGAAAAATAATCTAGAAACGAAAATTACCCAAAATCAAGTAAAATTTGCAATTACCAAATAAAATATTGCCTGTATAGATAATCTCCACGACATTCTTAAAAATCTAATAATGACTTTTATGGTTCGAGTATATGTTAGAAGTGCAATAACAATAAAATCTGCCAAAATCGTGGAAAGCAGTCTCCACGAAATTTTTAAAAATCTAAAATTGCCTTTCATGATGTGGGTATATGTTAGAAGTGCAATTACAGATACCTGCTAGGTGTTTCATAGCCTCTGGATGTGTGAAGGGCAACAGATTGGGGTTCTAAGGCTTGCAAAGCCAATCCATGAACATAGCTCTGGTAAGCAGTGAGTGGGGGATAATCAAGACCCCAGTAATTGAGATCATTATTAGTGGTATTTCTATACCATTCCTTTACAGGAGTATGCACAGTGATTTCCATCCAATGTCTCTGAGCTTCATAGTCTCCATACTTTGGTGGTTTCCCTTCGCCTATTAAAAAGAAAATAAATAAATAAATAACATTTTTTTAATAAACTTTTAAACCCACAGATCCGCCGTAGAAAATATTAAGCAACAGAAAACAGAGGTTTACCAGAGTAGGGATGTAGAGATACCAAGACGCGTACAAGAAATGCAAATGCAAGAACTGATAAAATTGCAATTTTTTTGTCGAGAAGCCATACAAGCTCGGTTTTTTTGGATGCCATCTTCAACACTCAAAATCTTCCTTTTGCAAAACACATGTATCAGTTGAAATCAAAGCCGGTTTTTGTACCCTCTATTCATAAAATCTGGGTAAAGGAAGATTGATTCAAAAACATGTTTAATTATATAATTAGCATATATACTTTCCATAATCTATATAAAGCAAGTCAAGAGATATCTTTTTAGATAGAATGTAGACAGAAATTTATCGATTCAAAAAATTTAAGAATTTTATTACAATAATACAATATAATAGAAATAATAATATTTTAAATTATATTAAAATAATAATAATAATTTAAATTATATTAAAAAATAAATAATAATAATAAAATATTAATTATTAAAATATATTATTGTTAAAAATAATTTAAATTATAATAAATAAAATTTTAAAAATGATAATATAAATATAATAAAGATATATTATAAATATGATATAAGATAAATAAAATTAAAATAACACATAATATAATTATAATTATAGATTAACAATTATTATAATAATATATTTATTATGGGGTGGGGGGCCTAGCTCGATTGGCTAAAGCATCTTGTTGCAGACAAGAGGTCATGAGGTCTAGTCTCCCCCCAAACCCGTGGTACCAGAGGGCATGTCACGATCGATTCCTCTAGTCTATATATTATATTATAATCATAAAATATAATTAAGTATAATATAATATTATGTAAATTTAATATAAATAATAATATAAAATTATAAGTCAGTTTGGTTTCAGTGTGAATGGCTCGCTTGACGTCTAGTAAAGGAAACATTTTATGAATATCAAACACATTCATTCCTCCTTAAAGCTTGAAGATATACAAACATGGACACACCTATGAGGTTGGTGAGCTTGAAACAATAGATGGCTTTTCTGGGCATGGATGGCTTGCTTGACGTCTATTAAAGGAAACATTTTATGAATATCAAACACATTCATTCCTCCTCAAAGCTTAAAGATATACAAACATGGACACACCTATGAGGTTGGTGAGCTTGAAACGTTAGATGGCTTATCTGGGCATGGTCGCAGACCATAGGCTCAAATTGGTTTTTAAGATGTGTCAATGATTGGAACTCAACCATAAAATGGGTTTTGGGAGTTGATTTCTTGATAGTGAAAGACAAATATAGGGTGAACATGGACATTGCCTCCAGGCTTGTTGCCTCGCTATTGGATCTGGGCGAGGCGATGGAGTTGGTGAAGAGGAAGTTCCCTAGCAAGCTAGAGGATGCAGTGGAAGTGGTTAGGTCGAGATATGGCATCCCATGCTATAGAGACTATGAACGCCTTTGAGTGAGTGATGAGAAGGTTCTTTGGCTCCTGTTCTTAGCCAATTTTTCCACCACCACTCTAGCGTAGCATCGAGAGAAGGCTATTAAGGGGTGTTCTTTTCTACGGAAGATGACAAATCTAGAACCAATCTTTGGTATTGAATGGATGTATGCATTCATCAACTAGGTGATAGTGGGGGAAGGGGAAGAGCTAGATTAAGACCTAAAAAACATAATTTACTAAGTTTTGTCCAGTTCCTAGGTTTTCGTATGTAGCTTAGTACTATAAAGTTTGTAAAGAATACACATATTAAGCATGCTCTGGATTTTGTTCGGTAGACCAGAGAAAAATAGAAGGCGTATACCACATAGCCCATATTTATGCTAGGCCTTTTGTATATGAATGTAATTTTGATATTATGTTTAATACAAGCAGCATTGTTGTAAGCTTACCTATCATATATTTATATATATATAATTAAAAAGTTAAATAATAATAATATAAAGATAATAAAGATATATTGTAAATATGATATAAGATAAATCTAATTAAAATAACATATAATATAATATAATAATAGATTTTTTTTTTGATACGTAATACGCAGCAGAGCTGCATGATTTATATTATATGCAAAAATTTACATCCTTTCTGCCCATAGAGATGTTGGGCGATTTCCAACTGGCATAGAATGCTCATTACAATCATTACAAAATTTACCAAAATTATGCCTCTACCCACGGACTCGTGTGCCAATCTCGCTAGTGCATTGACGGCCTCATAGCCTAGACAAAACATCAACCACCCACCCGTTCACCACTCGCCCGTTCCCAACCATCATTCATCTTCATCGTAGAACTTGGTGGATTCCACTAGATTCGTGAACTCCTGACACCACTCAATGTCTGCTACCACATTCAAACCCAGCCTCCTGCATAGGAAGTTGTAGCCAATAGTTGCCCAGTGCCTATGACGTACCAAGCCCTTCACATCCAAGTTCATGATGAAGAGAAGCCACTCCACCTCCACTCCTTGTAGGAAGATTTTGTCGATATCGTCTGATAACAGGATCCCCACCCCCAACTGTGCCACCACCACCACGTCCACATCGTCGACTAGTATTGTTGCTTTAAATACCATCCTTAGCAAAAGAAAACATTGTAGCTTCAAATGGTTTAGGTCCAGTAGTGATGAAAGGAAATGAGAAGCAATATCAAAGTTTTCCCTCGTCTGGTTGTTCGAGAAGTAGAACTTCTTCTTGATCACCATCCTCACTGCCTCAAGACATAAAATGTCTTTGTTTAGGAAAATTTTATTGAACCTCTGATTGGTAATGAAGCCTATGAAGGTCATTTGCTTCTTGGAACACCATAGTCTAATTGGAGTATCCATCCTTTTGAACACAATTGAGCACAAATGAGCAGTTCTTCGCAAAATATAGGCATATGCCATTGAGTTGTTCGAAGAGCCAGCTAGCCACATGAAATCTCTCTGCCTCCATTCCCACTATCAAATATTTCCATATGACTCTTTGGAGGTGGCATTGAATTTGCTTTGGGGGTGAAGTACTTCACCCACCAAATGTTTACCATTGGAGAGGCTCCATTGTATGCTATCATCATTATCATTCCATTTGCATTTCCTCCCATGTCTAATCCACCCTTACCGATGCCACCATGTCCTGCAAATGATTCCTTTCAGCAACCCAATTTGGAATTCATTAAATTTTTATGTTCATGGTTGTAGATGTGTCTCATGTAATCAATCTCCTTTCTTATTCAAATGGTAATAACAAAAGCCCCGTGTCAAAGCTTGTCAAATCTCTAGTCCTCAGGAATTATAACGGCCATACGGGTGAATTGCCTTGACGGTGGGGGTGATGTGTTGACCGACGTCATCTCCTTCCTGTGGGGTTTCCCATGAGCCCAATCTGGCCACAAGGCTCAGACAATTTAACTCCAATGGCACATGGCTATATAATAATAGATTAATAATAATTATAATAATAAATAAATAATATAAATACACAATAATATTATATGCATGTTAAATATATTAATAATATAAAATATTTTAACAATAAACTAATAATAATAATGTAATATAAAACAATACTAAATCTATATAGTTATTATTATTAATAAATTGGTAGTTAAATATAATCTTAAAATAATAAGTTATAATATAAATATATTATAGTATTATATTATTTTCAACGAACTTTAATTAAACTAAATTATAATTTTATCCAAGTATCATATAAATAATAATATAAGTTATAATAATTTGGAGAGTTTAGGCGGACAAATGAAGTTCAAGGATAGAAGGGTGATGGCACTACAAGTGTGCGACCTATAGCAAGTTGCAATTTGCATGTAATTATTTTCATGTGCATGCATAGGGGGCGTAAGAAGGTTGTCGTGGGTTTTGGGCAGCGTGGGGATTCTTTTTTCTATGCTCGAGGGGTGTTTTGAAGCATGGTTGTTGGTCTGGGTTCAGTTTGGAGCAATGTTGTTTTGGTTGGGAGTATGGTTGCAAGTGTAGCTCTGGGTTCTAATCAAGGTATGACATTTAGTGATGTTGTTTTGGGGTTTGTTCCTCCCCATTTTCCCATGAAAGGTTGTAGATTTTTTAAATAACTCTGTGCATGGTGGTGGTTCATCTCATTTGGGGAGCCAATGACTTTTGAAAGTGAATGGTTACTTAAAGAGGAGTGCCTCTCGTTCAGTTTTGATGATCCAACAATATTTGGTAGTGGAGGATGTAAGCTACCTTTGTAATCATGCTCATATCTACAAGTTTATGGGTACTCTGGTTTCGCTCTCATTCTTGGATTCATGGACCTATCACACCTGGAACCCAAAAAGTGATATGGAGGTGATGTTGGCTGCAAACAATTTCATTGTGGTGTTTTTCTGCCTAGCAGATTGCAATAAGGCCTATGAGGGAGGGCCATATTTTTACAGTCAAGTGGGCCTATTCATTAAACCCTGGCATATTGGTTTTAATCCTTCAAAGGATCTCTCGTCAAGTGTTTGTGTGGGTTTGGCTCCCATTGTTGCCGTTGGAATTCTACCAAAATGATATCCTGCATATGATTGTGCTTTTGCTTGGCAAGCTAGTAGGCCTATCATATCAATGTTGGATAAGAAGGTAATTTCCTATGCTCATATTTATATTGAAATTGACTTAAATAGCCCTTTGTTAGACTCTATCGAAATTCATTTTGGGGGAACTATGTGGATTCAACAACTAGACTATGAAGCTCTTCCTTTTTGGTGTCATATATGTCACGAGTACAGGCACTTGCAATGAAGGTGTCCTAAAGCTAACGCTTAAGGGAAGGATAATTGTAGTGCTTCAACCAAAGCTCCTTCTCATGCTAAGCAGGTGAATGATGAAAGGAAGGCTCCATTGTCTGAGGGGGCAATAGATGCAAAGAGGTTTATTTTTGTAAAATGCTATAGTAGAGGAAGGTACCTAAAGCGATCTCTCAAGGACAGGTAGGTGGATGAGTACTTTAATCGCTTCGAGGCCCTGAAGGATTTCAACTTATTGGAGGGTAACTCAAGTATTTTGATCCCAGGGAATCCTCCTTTAGGCAAAGAGTAGTTGACTAGATTATCAAATGTCAACCTTGTTAGGTAGGGGTATGTGCAGTTAGAGATTTAGATGGCTATGGATCTTGTACATGCGAGGTCATGTGAGCTAGGGTCAGCTAAGGGTTTGAATTTGGTTGTGGTTTCATCAGTGCACAATGATGATCGGAGGCCAAAAGAGGAGGTTTCTCCCCCTATGAAAGGCAATATGGTTTTTCCTTTGTTAGGCTTGCATTAAAAAAACTTACAAAATGGGTCTCAAAGGAGCCTTCCAAAGTAGGGAGGAAAAAGGACCAAGATAAAATGAAGTTAATGGGTGAAAATTTGGTGGAATCAGGGTTAGCTATTGACTCCCATTTTGATAACTCTCATAAATGATAGTTCTATCATGGAATGCAAAGGGTTTGAACAACATCCATAGATAAAAGGTTGTTCGTGAGTTAATTAAAATGCATTATCTTGATGTTTTGTTTATTCAAGAATCTAAGGTGTTGATTGATGAAATGTTTTGTATCACACCTAAGTTACAAAGTAGAGGCTAATGTTAGTATATTGGGGCACAAGGCAGGGTTGGAGGGATTGTGAGCTCATGGGATCCATGAAAGGTGACTCCTCTCTGGTGGGAGTCTAGCAGATATTCTTTGACAATGACCTCTTCTAGTTTTGTTTCCAGGGAAGTGTTCCTCCTTACTAATGTTTTGATCCTATGAAATTACCTAGTAAATCCAGTCTATGGACTCATGTTCGGCAGGTGAGATCTCTAGCCCCTCTTTTCCCTTGGATTATTGCAAGAGATTTCAATGCCATAATAAATTTGGAGGAAAAGAGGGGGGTGTGGCTAGGTTGGAAGCCTCTTCTATTATTTTAAGGGATAACATTTGGTGGCTAAATCTAGTTGATATTGAGCCTAGTAATGGTTTGTTCACTTGGAGCAACAAGAGGTGTGGGATGGAATCTATTTTTGAGAGGCTAGAAAAATTCTTAGTTTCTAGGTTTTGGGTTGGCAACAAATGGGTGAGTAGCTTAGAGATTTTGGATTGGAGGGGCTTTGACCATTGGCCTATCAAATTCTAAACTTCCAAGTTGGGGGTCAATAAGAACCCTTCCTTTAAGTTTCAATTAATGTGGTTGTGGGATCCATGTTTGCAGGAATTAGTGAGGGATTGGTGGTGGATAGTTATGCCTATGCAAGGGATTTCCATGTATTCCTTTGCAAAACATCTTCAATTTGTGAAGCTCTAGCTTAAAAAGTGGAATAGGCAGTGTTTTGGGAAAATTTTCCAGGCCAAAAATGTTTCCCAAAATTGCCTTGATGTAATCACCCAACAGATCTAGGATCATGGTCTCTTCGAGAGCTCCCTTTGAGATGAAGGTGTTGCTTTGAAGGAATTGGATGAATGAGTGATGCAAGAGGAGATCTACTAGAAACAAAATTTGATGAAGGGTACTCCCCTTATCGTAGCAACAACACAAAAAAAACACAGATAGCACAACCAATATGTAGGAAGAAACCTGAAGTACCCTAAATCTGCAAGTAAGACCAATCTCAAATACTCATTAGAAGGGTTAGTCTAAACATACAAATCTGCAAATACCTCTATGAAATAACATATCTATGCTAAAGAAATGCCACAAGTAACAAAAACAACATCAAGAAGACATTTCAAAAGCAAGATAATCACCTATTCCATATTGGATTGGTGTTACATGTGCTAGTAACCCTTTCCCAACCCTTGATCAAAGCTCAAGATGATGTAAATGCAATGGAGATGATGGGCAAGATGAGTTCTCAAATTAAGAGAGTAACCTTGCATACAAGTTGTGGATGGATGAATGAGGATTAAGCCTTCTTTTATAGATTTTCTTGATGAGAGATTGGCCAAGATGGTGAATGTGGGACTAAAGATCCTCCAATGAGAAGATGACACTTGTCAAGTGGTGATAGGCCAATGGTTGTGCAAGATTTGGGAAGAGTGCCCATGAGAGGGATAATTTGAATTCAAATTTTGCAATAAATTTTGAGAGGGGGACAAGAAAAACAGCAATAAATGCAATGTTGGAGGGACAAATCAACTTGTCATGTTGAGGAAAATGAGGGTTTTTAATAAATCAATAAAATTGATTTATTTGTGCAAAGATGGAATATCCGAGAATGCAAGTGGGTGAGATTAGTATTTAATCATGGTTAGATTAAATAAATGATGATTATGTTAGTTTAATGATGATTAGGTGAGTTTGACTTTTAGGACTTTGATATTTGATTTATTTAAATCAGAAAATGATGGAATATGATTTAGGATTTGATTTAAATGGATGTTTGATTTATTAAAAGGTTGATGATAATGTTTCTTTGATTTTAAATGACCTTAGGAAATGGAGATTAATGAAATTACCTGCTAAATGAATGAAGGTGAACCTAATGTGAAATCTAGTTCAGTTGATGAATGAACCTGATCAAATGCAGAATATTAATTTTGCATGTCTACATTTTGCCCCTCTTTGAAGCAATGTACTTGTTGCGTTGGTTCAAAGAATAAACTTGTTGCGATCGAAATCAAAAAAATTCTGATTTTTCGGATGCCCCAGTGGAAAGAAGTACACTGGTACATTGCCCCCTTGAGAGATCGAGCGAAAAGATTCAATTTGAGGGTCGATCTCGTGATAAAGAGGTTCAAAATGGGTGGTTATGGACGATGATGCAAAGATGATGATTTTAAGATGCTTAGAATAACAAATCTATATTATCCTAAACAACTTAAATGATTATATGATGCTTGATGGATGAGATGGGTGATGTGATATGCTGTGATTATGCAATGGATGATTTATGAGATGCTTAGACTAACAGATCTATATTATGATGATGATATGTATGCACGATGGATGCATGATGGATGAGTGATGGATGAATTGGTGATGATGATTAACTATTCATGCTATGATGTTAGTGTGGAAAATGAAGAAATTAGATGATGACAAGAGGATCCAACAAGCCAACATTATGAGAGATGATGATGAGACATGATGGTGAGAAATGATGATGAGAAATGGATGATAGATGGATGATTTGCTTATCAAGGATTGGGATTTTAAAAGGGTCGCTTACTTTATGTTTGATAACACACCTAAGCATGATGCATCAAGGTATAAAGGACCAGGATGGCGTTGTACTTAGTGTGATGGACTTTGACTTGACAAATAGATAGGAGTATTCCTGTTCACACCTGACATACGGAAACCTTGCTAGGATGCACTTTAGAAGTTTCAAACATCTCGGACCAAAACATGAAGAGGTATAACCAATCAATGCAATAGTCAACAAGCCATCCAAAACATCCTCTATACATATCTAACAAAGAAAGTATTCGCCGAGTTATTTTACAAGAACGTCCAACAAGCACAGCAGACAAAAGAATAATGATCGTTGCCCCATTCCTATCTCTCTAAATCCTTCATTCGGATATCATCGAGAGGTCCTTGGACTGAGCGCAATAAGATAAGTCAAAGAAAATATAAAGCACAAACAAGTTGATGTTCTTCAATACCGCTAACCAAAGGAATGTGTTTTAAGGATAAAAACCAAAACTTATTGCTAAAAGATAATGCCCATTATAGGAAGGATACATCCTAAGACATGTTAGTGGATGGTGGCACGTCATTTCATTTATCCAAAGTGTTCTTTCTAATAAATAATGCCCTTTGTAGGAAGGATACATCCTAGGACATGATGTTATCCAATTGATTGATATGGGACTGTTTGGATGATGGACTATCGACACAAAGACCTGACCAACTTGTTTACGTACTAACTAAGACTTGAGACTTGACGCTTTTGAGATTTACTTTTAACCTGCTAGACTTGTTTCTAACTGCTTCACCAAAGGTTGAGGATGATGACCAGTTTATTATGAATGGTGTTTATTGTGGGTGCAAGCGAGATGAGGCTGATGGATT
>VDFB02068009.1:0-12857 GCA_007258455.2 Sequoia sempervirens | reverse complement strand
TGAGTTCCTCTTCTGCCTTGCATGATGTTTCATTGGCTTCATATATCTCTTTGCATGTTGGTGACCAACACTTGCATATTCATTTTAGTGCCATTGTTTGACAGTTGCTAGAACAGAGTTGAAAAGATGTCTACAATTAACAAGTCAATGATTGAGTTGATACAAGAACTATTTAATCTGATGGATCCAAACATTAAAAAGGAGTATCTAAAGATAGTTGCAAAACCTAAACATATGAACCCGAGTATGAAAGAAGATGAGCAAAATACTTTGCATCAAAGAACTCAAGAGGATCTTGAAACTGCAATAAATGTAGAAACGAGCAAAAATGGGCTTAGAAGAGAAGAAATTTGCTTCCTATGTAAGGAACCTTGGGAAACTAGTCACCAATGCAAGGAGAAAGAAGTGGGAATGTTGAAGGAAGAAGTAGAGGCATCAACTACTGAAGAGGAGGTTGAAGAAGATGGAACAAAAAGATTCAAGTGATGCATCCACAATTAAAGAAGAGTGCACAAGTCTTCTTGATAATGCAAAGTTTGGTGAGTATGCTGATTTGGAGTTTGCTAAATCAGCAACTGTTGATAAGACACATGAAGATGAAAGCATGAACGTCTTCAATGTTGAGGAGAAAGTTCTTAATCAAAAAAACTGTCATAATGCCCTTCTTGAATTTTCAGCAAAGAGAATGCTATTATAGAGAAAGTTGAAATTATCAAATCAACAATTAGTGATGAGTTTGTCAATCATTTTGATGATGAAAGATCAGAATATGATTGGGAAATACCTAAGAAAGATGTGAAACCAATTGATTTTCAGACAAAATTTGTTGAGAGAAGTGTACCTAATGAAAGAGCTGATTTTAGTTTGTGGCCAGTGCATAATGCAGATCAGCATATGTTGAAGAAATCAGTCATCCATGATGAATTAATTGAGCCTTCAAACCAAGGTCAACTATTCATAAGACCACGGGATCTAGGTTTATTGATACCAAATTTCAATGATAAGCATGTTAATGAAGATTCTTTTCTTGAGCATAGAGCTGTCCTAACTTCATTTCATAAATTATGCAAAGGAAAAGTAGTTGAAGAAGAAAAGACAACATCAACAATCTTTGATCATAGGACAAACTTTGAGGGAGAGCTCGAGGACAATTTAGATGAATTAGTAATTTCCAACTCATGTTTATTGCAACAGAATGTTGATGAGCCCAAGGAAGATAGTGTGATAATGAAAGAGCTTGCTGATTTTGAGAAAACAACAACAAAAATTTCTGAAGTTGAACCCAAATATGAGAGAGACAATCATTTGAACTTTCCTATGAAGAAGAAGATGTCTTTTATCAAGAAGCATGTATGGCGGAGCTCCAAAATGATTTCTTTGAAAAAGTTGCAACTACTAATGAAGGGTTTAATGCTACTAAAATTTTCAAAACAACACCTAATGAGGAGCATCTACATCATTCAAGTGATGGCAATCGGGATTTTGAGTGGGAATCTCCCATGCATGAAGAACACAGATTTAACTTCTCAGAGAATTCGATAGAAGAGCATGATGAAATGGAGCCCGATGAAGATTTTAAATCAGCACTTAGTAAAGATTCATTGTTTGAGTATGGTGCTGTCATGACTTTTGATCAAAGTGATTGTGAGGATAAAGAAGATTTTGAAGATCATATGGCTTTTGAAAATGAGATACTTTAGAATCTTTGCTACATGGAGAACCAAGTCACTTGGTTGAACAAAGACCTAGAGAGTTATGTGAATTGAAGAATCAACTCTTGGTCACCAATGAGAAAGAGATTCAAGTCCTCACAAGTTTCGAAATCACTCACAAGATCTTTGAAATCCTCATGCATAAAGGTGTTGAGGGTAGAGTTACTTCTTCAAACTTGCAACTTATCAAAGACTCTTTGGAGACAATGAAATCAAAGTACTTACACTTGATTAGAGATCGAGATTATTTCATCGAATTTGCAAAGGAGGCCATTAGTGCATCCAAAGAAGAAGAGAGAAAGGTTGATGAGCTTACTCTTGAGCTTGATTCAACAAAAGAAGCGTTAGAAAATACTCAAATGGTACTAATGGAGGTAGAAGGTCAGCTAGTTGATACAAAACTTTTCAAGGAGCAAGAGAATGAACAAAGAGCTAAAGAAATCAAGTAAGTAATTGATGAGCTTCATAGTTTTCAAGAGGAGTTTGATTTAGAGGGTTTCCTAAAGAAATCAAAAGTTGCATGTGTAGATGTGGATCAACAAGATGGGTTTGAGCAAGAGGAAAGGAGTAACTTTCAAATTTTTGATAATCCTCTTTGTGAAATGGGTGCAGAGTCAACTTATGATAATCCAATCTTTGTGATGGAAGATGAAACATCTAGTGACAATATCGAAATATGGGATCTTGGTGAAGTTCCAAGCATGAGATAGAGTGCAGTTTTCAGCTTGCTTTATTCGAGATCATATCATGAGGATGTGCCAAACTTTGTGATCGGTAATCCTCCAAGAAGGCCGCTTGATAAGGAATGCGTAAGTGAGGTTGAAGATGAAGTTTCCACATGGGATGTGTTGAAACATGGTGACTACATCATGTCTAACCTTGAGGAGTTTACAAAAAGTTCTTTTTGGGCTTGCTGGAATTTTCAGACCAGCAACAGATAATGCAAGTTTAGAACTTGTTTTGCATAAAGAAATGGTAAGACAAGGGTCTAAACATGATTTCCACTTATTTGACAATCCACTTATTTCACATATGCTAATCCTTCTTTGAAATGGAATATGGAGACATCAATTTCTCCTAGACCCTTAGTTGGTGATGCTTTCATGGTTGAGTTGCAAGAAGTCAAAGATGTCACAATCCTCCATGGGAAGCAGAAGGATGAGTTCAAGATGGATGTAATATTATATGATGGTTACAAAGATCTTAGTGCCTTGGAGGTGCAATTTGTTGATGGCACTTGGATAATTTGCTTGAGAGACATTCTTTTTGGAGAAGATACCTTTAGTTTTTCCAAGAGGTCTTCTTATGAGGCACACATGAATTGTAGAGTTGCACAGCATAAGCATGGTGGAGTTGCTGCATTCCTTCAAATTTGTGATAGCGGTCACCAACAAAGTATGTTGGAAGGTTACAGTGACCCGAGAGATGCTCCTTGGCAAAAAATAATTAAAATTTTCAATTTTGACTCTGCTGTTTTGTTGCAGATCAGCCATCTCATACTTTGGTTTGCTCACATTCGTGTAGAATGGCAAAAATTTCCAGTCAAGGAATGGAGGAACTATCAGTTGGAAGCTGTTTGGGAGCCTTTTTCAACCTCTTCCAAGGTGATCTTGAGCATTTCAATGCTCACCATTCATGTCCTTGCAAAGAGATTGCATTTATGCAGCTGTTGTCCTACTTCAAGGTTGCTGATTTTGTTAAAATCAGATTATGAGTTGTTATTTCTATGTTTGACCAGCTGCAAAATTGAGTATTTTTGGATCACTAGACTATTGGAGTATGTTGGAAAGTGGTTTCAGTTGGAAAAATTCAATACTAATGTTATCATAAGTTTGTTTGGGGTAGACAATCAAGTGACTTATGATTGTAATAATTTGTTTTCAGCTTGCATACAAGCTGATTTGTGTTCTTTCATGGAGGAACAATTCAGATTTTTGCCCACAACATTAATTTTGAGATGGATGACTTGTGTGGATGGCTTGTTGAGGTATGCTCATTCTCTCACCTCTAGATTATTTGATGATACAATGATTTGGGATTCAGGAATTTGTGAAATTGGTAAATTGCTTCACAAGGAAACCGAGAATGCTAGTTTGGAAATCCTCAGTTGCATCAATGTAGAGCAGCGAAATCACGGAGAAGCATTCTTCGTACTCATTTTGGGATCTTGGAATTTCTTTGGATCTATCTGAGATTAATCAAGATTTAGTTGTGATTGCTTGAGGACAAGCAATCTTGGGGAGGGAGGACTGCAATGTCCCCTTTTAGCGCTTAGCCAATTCGTGCACATTTAGCCAGTTTCCAAGTCTTTTAGAGACTAATTGGTTAGTTAGGGAGAACTACAACATTCTTGGAGAAGCATTTGATTAGTCTTGCAGAGCAATTGTTCTAGGGTTTGAGTTCAATTGGTTAGCTGGAGCCCTTTGATGCTTTCAAAATTGATTTCTAACCTTTTGGGTGCTCTTTTAAACTTCTTGAGGAGTAGGTTATTTTTAGAAATTCACCAAGTTGATTTCAATCATCTTTCTACTGCTTCAATTTCATCATAGTGTGGTTAGAATTGGATTCCAATGATGTTGCAATACTTTCCACAACTTGGGTGAGTTATTAAGTTATTTAATTAATATTTCACTAATGTTGTCTAATGTTGAGAAATAATTAAAGGACAACTTAGTGTAATAGCTTGTTGGAAAGGTGATTAAATGTTTGCACATAATGAATTATTTAATTTAAAGAAAAAAAGTGTTTTTTTGGAAAAAAACAATAAAAAAGGAAAAAAAAAGTGTTATTTTGAAAAATGCTTTTTTGAAAAAGCAAAGAAAAAAGCTATAAAAGGAGGTGTTGGGGGCTCATTTGGATAAGCTGAAGATTTCTTATATTGTTATGCTATCGGATCGAACCTGCGAGTTCTTCCATAATCTTTTGAGGATGAAAACCCTCATTAGATCTCTAGTTTTGGATTTGAGAGATAATCCCAAGCTAGATTGGAGTGATTTCATTTTAGAGATCACCATTGTGCTTTAAATTGAGTTTCTATTTTGGATGTTGCTGAGATGAAGATCTATTTAGTGTTTTGAGGTGTGTTTGGTGGAGTTTGAAGGGAGTTTTCCAATATTTTGCTTGTGGGTGTGTTTGCATACTCCTTTTTTGAGTTTCCAAAGCATCAACAACAATGTTTCAGTTTCGATTTGTCCAGAGAAAAACAGAAAAAAGGGTGTTTTAGACTTATACCAGCCTTCTAGTTCATCCATTCAAGGTATCACATTGCTATTTCATAGCTGGGTTATTGGATACATGTTATTTGGTGCTATTGTGGGGTGTTTCAGTTGTTCTTTACATTAGGACTATGTATCAGTAGTTAATCCTCTTATTTTGGTGTTCACAATGCATATGTGCTAACCTTGTAATGCTTTGGATGGTTATATTACCAGAAGCTTCAATTTCTATGCACTTTATCTTGTAAGCACTAGATGGTAGTACCGCCAGTATTTGTAAGTACTAATGTACTTGCCCCACTGAACAAGTGGTAATATTATAATAGCTCACCACTGAAGAGTGCGAGAAGCATGTTTAAATTTCCTCAAACATTGTATAAGCTTTCCCACTGAAAAGTGGAAGTGCCTTGTAATTCCCATTGAATAAGCGGATGATTTCTTTCTTGTATTGTTTATGCATCCCACTAAATTAGTGGTTTGGCTGGCTTGCTACCTAATGCTTCTTTCCAACAAGTTGTAAATCAATCAATTGTAATCTTGACACCGTATGCTCATACCTTGCCCAATCCAAGACCTGGGTAATCAAAAAGTGGAAAGGAAGTTGTTATGCTTTCATTTACTTTGAGGCTAACATATTTTCAAAAAAAATTGAGGATGGTTATTATAGGACCCCACATTAGCATTCTACAATGAGCACATTCAGCTAGTCATTCATTAGAAATGGGAGAAGCGCAACATTCCCTTGCACATGGCTGCCTATGCATTGAACCCCAAGTGGTACGTGCAAAGGCCTGGTAGAGTTACATCCATAAAGGATGTTGAGGTGAAGGTAGGGTTCAGGAAGGCCCTTCAAAAACAGGTATGATCCTAAATAGGCTAGCATCATTCGTACTAAGTGGACAAATTTTTCCACTCTTAGGGGTTATTCTAAGGAGGCCAAGATGGATAGGGGAACTATGGCACAATGAAAGAATTGGCTATGATATAATTGACTGACCAGCATGATGGAGATGAATCCACTGACTTGTTCACACAGATAATTCAGACTCTTCCTATGACCTAAGTAACTTTAGCATGTGTAGTCAAGTCCCCAAAGGTAATGAAATGAACCAGGTACAAAACTTTCATTTCATTAATTAACACCCCTTAAGTGCAACTTAAGGAGTAGCTAGTTATTATTCAAATGACACAAAGATGCAAAGATGGGTCCTGGCTATGAGGCCATGTTAGGTACCCATGTACATATGCAATGCAATCTCTCACAAATGGAGAAAAGGAGAAAACCCAGTGGGACAAAACTCCTCCCCAAAAGAGAGATAAAATACAAAAACTGAAATGCTCTCAATGAAGAATGAGAAGGTAAAAACCCCATGTGAGGAAAAAGACCCCCCCATAAGAGAGAAGAAGAAGAGAGACAAGGTAGGCCCTCCTCAATGTTGAGTCTCCTGCAATGATGGTAGAAGCTCGACATTGAATGCTGAAGATGATCCAATCTCGCCGAACAACGTTCCTCCCCTTAGGAAGAAACAAAACCATGGATGTATGCAGGATATCAAGATGATGGATGATGTATGATATCTCTGAAGCATGCTCAAGTGTCTCCATGTCGATGTCGAAAGCTGACACACTCCAAACAAGCGTTCTAGGCCACACTGTTGAAGAGGACAATCCAACATCTAGTAGAGATGAATGGAGAGCACAATCCAAAGACAAAGATATCCCCTCTGAAGACAAAGAAGCCTCCTCCAAATGTTGTCCAAAAGTATCCACACTCACACCAAACTGCAAAGAATGATCATGTAGAGAATGAACAAGAGGGTCAAGGTGTTCCCTCACAACAACTAAAGAAGGGGCATCTTCATCAAAGAGAAGATGAGTGTTATCGATGATGTCCTCCAAATCTGCAAGATGAGACTCCACAAACAAGTCTGAAATACCTGTCAAGAAGCCATCCAAAGTAGCCATATCTGGAAGACTATGTATATCCTGTTGCACTAAATCACAAGGAGCCAAAACTTTTGAATCACAAGTATCATCAGCTGCAACAGTAGATGGAGGAGATAGAATGCATGGCTCAAGGACTGGATCTGATGTGAGAACTCCCAAGTTCAAGAAGCCAAATGTCTCCTCTGAATCATGGTTCATGTGATCAACAGCCAAAGGAACATTGTCATCATCAGAAGCAAACTGTGCAAAGGTATACAGCCGAGATGAATGATCAACCACCCCAGTAGCAATGATCTCTCTAGTCTCCAAGTCTCGAATGATGACAAAATCAGGTGTGAACTCCACAATTCTCCCATCTCCACCATGTGTAATCTGATATATGGAAAGAAGATTGTTCGTCAAATGAGGAACACACAAGACATCCTGAAAAGTGTTGTCCCCAAAGCTAATAGATCCCTTCCCTATTACACTCATGTATGTATTGTTTCCCATCAAGATAGGAGACATAGTACAAGGCTGAAATGAAGAGAAGATAGTTTGTGAAGATGCCATATGATGTGATGCTCCTGAATCTAGAAGGCATCTCCCTGATCCTAGACCTGAATGAGCACAAAGAGCTTGTCCTTTATATTCTGATGTTGAAGTTTTACCTTTGTCCTTTTTAGACTGTTTTGAAGAAGGAGGAGGAGGTGATTTGGCCATTCTAGAAGGAAAATCAATGTGATTCTTTTGGAGAATATTTTTCAACTCATCAATATCCTTCTCATAACAATAATGTTCTTCATTTCCATCCTTCTTGCAATATGCACAAAAGGCTTCCTTCTTAGATGTTCTCCTTCGCAGTTGAGGATTCTGACTTTTATGCAGCTTGTTCTCTTTGTTTTGCTTCATCAAGATTCCCTCGATTCTTTCCTCGGGTCCTTAGACTCACTTACACCAATGCTTGTGACTTGAAGACTTGATTAGACCCATGTTCATTAACTTAGCTTCCTCTTTGATTAGAGATTTGGTAAAGTCATCAAACTTAGGATCAACATATGATGCTCCCATAGAAAGTCAATGGGTATGAAAGCTAGAAACAAACACTAATAATTTCGTGACCAAGCTTGATAACACCGAATCAACTGTAACTCTTTTCAATAATTGCATTCTTTCAACTGTGGTTCTGCTGCTTGATTTTTGATATGTAGTCTTGGATGTGGTCAAAACATTTAGGATCAAGACTCATCAAATCATTATCAATCTTATAACCCCTAATCTTATCTATTTTACCATATAATTTTTCAAAAGACACCCATGCCTCTTTAGGTGTATTGCATGATTCAATATGAAATTGCAAATCAAATGAGACTAATGAACATATGCATCCAAGTGTTTTCTCACGATCAATCTCCCATCTTGCCAATTCTTTAGCATCAGTAGGTTTTTGAATGGTGTCCTTTAGATGACCTATTAGACCTTTCATCATGAGATAATTCCATACTGATTTTCTCCATACAGCATAATTATGTGGAGTTAGGAGTTCAATTTGAGATTTCCCCATTGCAAGAACACAAACCAAACAAAAGAATGCAAGCAACCACTACAAGATTACCCCCCCAAATTACTCAATCAAGAAACCCCCCCCAAGCAATATCTGATTTGGCACTTTATATTTAGTGTATTTACAATTGCCACTTGCCAAAAACAGCGAAGTGGACTTTGATCTTGGTACATGCAAATGCCAAATTTGGCCATAGAATCAAGTACAATTTTTGGTACAAAATGAGATCAATTTGATCATACCACTGAGAAATACACGAAAAATTATGCACTTTCAAAAAAAACTGTACACAAAAATGTTACCATAGGAGCAAGATATGAGCTCCCAAAGTTCCCAAAATGAGGACGAAGCAGCAACACCTGTGAGAATCTGCAATTTCTGGAAAAACCAGACACCAAAACTAGAAACTGATTGCACCACTGCGAAGATTGTGAAAAATTAGCCCAAATAAAAAAAAATTGCACTAAAAAAGGAGGTCGTATGCCTAAGTTATGAAGCTTCAAAGTTTGCCTATCAAAACCAAAATGCAAATGGAGAGGGGGGCAAATTTTTTTTAGAAACTGCTAACGCTTTGTTGACGTCAGCAATTCCTGGCTTAAATTTGACGGCCGTCGGCTGTAAAAAGAATATGCTAACCGCTGACGGAATATTCTCCTGCGTCAGCCGGTGACGAAATCTGTTCACGTTGTCGGAATATGCTCAAGGGAATCGGAATATTCCCAGCAGCCCGCTGATTTATTGAAGTTGCCGGCTTTTTAAATCATTGCCAGGTTTTGTGATTGCCAGTTAATGACTGGCCGGTTTTTTTGAAAGCTCCCGCCGATTTTGTAGGAGGGACCACAGGTTGCCCACTGCGATAGGGCCACGTGGCGTGAGCCCGTGGCGGTACTTTGCGGGTACACCTGCAGATTTGCAGGTACTATGCCGCAAAAAACAAATTTTCCCTCTCTTTTTATTTGATTTTTAAATGAACTCTTACAATATAAAATTTGATCGGTACAAAATGATTTTTTATAAAAAAAATTTCAAATTTTTTTCGGCGAATAAAATAATTTTTGAAAAAAATTGTACCAACTATATTTATGACAACTTGGGGGCCGTACGACTCTTTGGGCAAATTTTTTTTTGCCTCACCAGACATCTGCTCCGAATTCGACGATTTGGCAGTCGATCTTAAGGTTTTTGGCCCTTCTGGACGCGATGGTAGGGTCGGATTTGACCCAAAATGCTCCAAAATTGCAGCTACCTTTTGGATCTGGCAACCACTCTTCAACTTCAAACCCTCATAGATTTGGCCTCGTATGTCCGATTTGGACGAAACAAAAGGCAAAATCGACTTTCTCGAACCTTCCGAATGCAATGATGAGCTTAGATTTGCACCAACAAGCTTCGATATGAACCTGCAATAAAGAGCCACAAAATGGAACACCCCCAAATCTAGAATCTCTCTTCAGAAAAAGACTCTCCAATGGCACCCAACCTACTCTGATACCATGTTGGAATTGGCTATGGCTGCCAAGATCTTGAGACCAAATGGAAAGCACAAAAAGAGAATGAATATGACAAAAATAAACTGTATTCAATGTCAATGATATGATTATTGTGATTGATTACAAATGAGAGAAACCCCTTGGTTATATAGCCAAGGTGAGATGCGAGATGTCATAGGATTATGACAAGTGTCTTAATCATATGACATGATACAACTAATCGCACTTACCTAGATTCACATGTAGTAGTTGTCAAAAGATTAAGATAACAACTAATGACAACTAACACCTTCTAGAAAGATTCAGTTGTGGTCAAAGAACTTAAGGATGATGCCTTGGTTGTAGTGGGACAAGCCAATCACGACACAAGGCTTTATTCATTTTCCCACTTTGTGCCCAAGTCTCCTTCTACAGCCTTGCTCACTCATTCAAATTCAGAAAGTAAGCTATGGCATGAGCGGTTTGGACATCTCAATTATTGCTATCTTCAACAGCTTAGCTCCAAGGCTATGGTAACGGGACTCCCTCAAATCAGCTTTTCTGAAGGTGTATGTTCAGGTTGTTCCATGGGTAAGCATCCAGAAGAGAAGTTTGACAAAGGGAAGTCTTGGAGAACTTTGGAAGTTCTTCAATTGGTTCACAGTGATGTAGCAGGTCCATTTCTAGTGCCATCATTTAGCAAGGCCCGCTATGTCCTCACCTTCATTGATGACTACTCCCACTTCACTTGGGTCTATTTTCTTGTTCATAAGAGTGAAGTGTTTGACAGATTTCTAGCCTTCAAGGCTCATGTTGAGAAGCAATCAGGGAAGCAAGTCAAGATTCTTCGCACTGACAATGGAAGGGAATATGTGAACAATAGACTTGAGGAATTTTGTACTCTTGAGGGGATTGATCTTCAGCATTCAGTTGCATACACTCCACAGTAGAATGGTGTAGCTGAAAGGAAGAATAGAACCCTTAAGGAGATGGCTAGCTGCATGATTCATGCTCGTTCTCTTGGTCCTCAATTTTGGGCAGAAGCTATTAGTTGTGCCACTCACATCCAAAATCGGGTTCCCCATAAAGATTTGAAGGGTATGACTCCTTTTGAGGCTTGTTGTGGTAGAAAACCGGTTGTGAGACACTTCAGAGTTTTTGGTTGTCCAGCTTGGGCATGCATACCTCCAGAGAAGCGCAAGGCATTGGAACCTCAGAGTAGGCCTTGCATCTTTGTTGGATATCCTGAAGGTGTTAAGGCATATAGACTTTTGGATCCAGAGACACATGAGTTATTCATTGAGAGGAGTGTTCACTTTGAGGAAAGTTCTCCTAGCTTGGCCTCCAATCCTCCTCTTCCTTCCTCCATAGTGGAAAGTGATGATAGTGACTCAGATGATGATTCTTCCTCAACTCTGACTCGCAGGATCACACCTTCGCAGGGTCCACTTGCAGTTGAGGCACCTCATCCTTCATCTCCTACTAGACCTCATTGGGCTCGACAAAATCTTGAGTCAACAGGTTCTCTTGTTGGGGATCCTTCAGATGCTCGAAGGACTCGGTCACAACATCATAATTTTCCACATGCTTATATTGCTAGTGCTTCAGATCCACAATCCTTTAAGGAGGCTTCAGGCATTCCTGAATGGGATTCAACAATGGAGGAAGAGTATAGTTCCTTGATGAGGAATCACACATGGGATTTGGTTCCTCTTCCTAAGGGGAGAAAGATGGTTCGATGTAAGTGGATCTATCGGACTAAGTATGCAGCGGATGGAAGTGTGGATAAATACAAAGCTCGGCTTGTGGCAAAAGGTTTCTCACAGGTTCCAAGTGTTGATTATACTGAGACCTTTGCACCCGTTGCTAAGATGAACTCCATTCGCTTGACACTTGCTATTGCTGCAGCTCATGGCTGGGCTGTACATCAGATGAATGTAAAGAGTGCATTTCTTCACGGGGATCTTCATGAGGAGATTTACATGGAGCAGCCACAGGGATTCATACAGGATTCTTCTTTGGTTTGCAGATTGAGGAAGTCTATCTATGGCCTCAAACAGGCCCCTAGGGCTTGGTACGCCAAGATGGATTCCTTTCTTCTCTCAGCAGAATTCACGAGGTGTCATTCAGATCCAAATGTCTACATTTTGCGACAGGATGATTCTCACTTGCTACTTGTGCTCTATGTTGATGATTTGATCATTACAGGGAGTACCTCATCCATCATTGGCAATGTCAAATCTGCTTTGCAAGACAGATTTGCTATGACTGACTTGGGCGTTTTGCACTATTTTCTTGGGATTGAGATCACACAGTCAGCTTCTGAGATTTCTCTTTCTCAGCCCAAGTATGCTCTTGATCTTCTAGATCGATTTCACATGGCTGATTGTAAGCCTGCTCCGACTCCCTTTCTTTCAGGAGTCAAGCTTGAGGCTAAGTGCTCTACTCCACTTGTTGATGCCACTTTGTATCCTCAGCTTGTTGGGAGTCTCATCTACTTGACTCATACACGCCTTGATATCTCCTTTGCAGTTGGCATGGTTTCACGCTTTATGCAGGAACCACATGAGCTTCATTGGATAGTAGCCAAATGCATCTTGGATTACATACAGGGTACACATCATCTTGGGATTCACTATGCAACAGGTACAGGACTTACCTTGGTGGGATATACAGATTCTGATTGGGCTGGCGATCTTGATGATCGTAAGTCCACTTCTGGCTACAACTTTCATCTTGGTTCAGGCCCCATTTGTTGGCAGAGTAAGAAGCAACATGCTATTGCTCTTTCTTCGACTGAGGCTGAGTATCGAGGGGCTGTTAATGCCGCTACTGAGGCTATTTGGCTTTAGAACATTCTCACTGAGTTTGGCTTCACTATTCCACGTCCTACAATCATTCATTGTGACAATCAGAGTGCCATATAGATCTCGAAGAATCCGGTTCAACATCAGAGGACTAAACACATCGA
>VDFB02068008.1:0-15780 GCA_007258455.2 Sequoia sempervirens | reverse complement strand
TACACCAACCCTCCTCTTCCACCTAATAATGAACTCGCATCATTCTTCCAAAATAACAAAAATCCTGTCCTAGATCGAATGCTCAAGAGAATGAACTATCAAGGAAAAGGTTTAGGCCTTCATGAGCAATGTATTATAGAGCCCATCCAAGCTAAATAACATTTGTATTTGCAAGGTCTTGGGAGTACTACTCACAACTCGCAATCCAAGAATGTTGGTACAACCTTCACATATCTTCCCCGATCCTCTTCTAAAAAGATAAGAAGATCCTCCCATAACTCCACTAGATCATTTGCTGCCATCCCCCCTCCTCCATCATATCGCTTCAAAACAACCATCCATATTCCTCCTTCATCCGCTCCATCCATTTTGGGTCCTTATGTTCCCTCGTCCCCCATCACATATCCTTCAGGTCCTAAGTCTATTTTGGGCCCTTATATCCAAAAATCACCTCCTCCATCTCATCCTATTATCCATCCATCACCTATCCATGTCACCCATCATAACTATCCCACTCTCATGTTCCCTAATCAGGATCAACAAAGGCATGTACCTCCTACATCCACATATCATCCTCAAAATCCTACCTCCATCCCTCCATTCATATTCCCTCCATATCATCCATGCGCTCACACCCATCCCATTGCTACTAAAAGTACTTTGGATGCCAAAGTACAAATGCATCAATCTAAACACCCACATGAATTTAAAGCTTCCCATGTCCCCTGTAAAATACATGGTAAAGAAAATAAAAATAAAATCCAATATCAAAATCAAATCCATAGGTTGCAAAGGCCCACCAAAGCAAAAATCACAACCATGTGGATCCCAAAGAAAACAAATGAAGCATCTATCACACCATCCAAAGTTGCTACTCCAAAAGCTAATCATGTAAATCCTCCATCACCTAAATCCATTTTGGGTCCTTATGTCCCACAATTTGCTATCACCTCTCCTCCATTATCTCTACATCCTCCATTACACCCTCCATTATCCCCACATCATCCAACCATTAATCCTCCTATCCTTTCATACCCCCCACCACATGTGCCAATGTTGGTCCTGAACACACCTCCCCATCATACGTTTACTCCATCATTCCATCCATACACTTTCCAACATCTCATCCATTATCCCACACATCTCCCCCATCAAATCCCTTTAATACCTGCCCTTGCATAATTCCTCCATTGTCATAGCTAAGGTTGTACCAACATCCAATAGTCACTTCAAACATGGGCTCTTAATACTTCGTATGGAATTTGATGCTTGAGTCCTTCATCCATATCCTTATCACATGCCTTCCACATCCGCTTATCCACCTCCCTATACGTATCCATCCCCACCCACATTCTATCCAAAAATCAAAATATATATATACAAAAAGCAAAAAATTGTCAAACAAATAAAATAAAATAGTAAAGAGAAATCATTCGTCCAATGGTGAAAACTTGGAAAACAAGCTTCTTGGATAAGTACCATGATGAAAACCTGGTAAACAGGCGTCATGCGTAAATCCCCTATCTATTTTACTTATATAATTGGGGGCACCTACATCCCTTTCACCCACCTCCTTCATCCCACCTATCTTACATATCCTTCACCTCAATCCCTCCATCCTCCTTGTGATCTTGATATAGCTAGTAGCAAACATATATACATGCTTTCAACACCTCTTGGCATACTTTCCCTTCATCCACACATTGTCATATTCTTTGCCCACCCATCATGTTACCATACACCTACCCCCTATCTTATTCCTTATCCACATCCATCTACCTTCTTTGTCTATCTACCATGCTACCATCAATATCCCTTCCTTATTCAAGCATCCTATCTTCATTCATCAAACTCCCTCGACCACCCATCCTATCCTCCTCTAGCTATCCCCTTTATCTTCCCATCCACTGGTCTTTCGCCTCTTTTTCCTTATCACACATGACATATCTAGAGTGGGGGCATCTACTTCCTTTGTGACGTAAGTCCTTGGAGACATCATTCATCAATCCTATCTAAATTTTCATCTTCCCATCCTTATATTCCTATCCATCCATCCAAACAATCCCTTTCATATCCCCATCCTTATCTTCCTATCCATCCATCCAAACAATCCCTTTCATGTCCCCATCCTTATCTTCCTATCCATCCATCCAAACAATCCCTTTCATAGCCCCATCCTTATCCTCCTATTCCTCCATCCAAACAATCCCTTTCATATCCCCATATTTGTCTTCCTACCAATCCATTACGTCTCCCCATCCTAGTCTTCTCATCCATCCAAACAATCCTTTCAACCTCCTTATCCTTCTCCATCCATCCTAGCATCTATCCATCTATCTAGCCAATCCTCTTTATCCATCCAATCTCTTCTATCCCCCATCCTAGTCTTCATATCCATCCACCATCACATCCTTTTCCATCTCCCCATTCTTATCTATCCATCTACCTAGCTAATCCCCTTAATCTATTGAATCTCCTCTACCCCCCATCACATCCTTGCCATCTCCCCATCTGTATCTTCCTCTCCATCCCTACCTCTATCCCACATCCCTTTCATCCCCCATCCCTATCTCCCTATTCATTTCTCTCTATCTTCATCCCATCTCATAATCCCTTGTCATTGGTCTCTGGTTATAGGCTTCTCCCCATGCACTCCACTTCCATCTATCTAATCGTCATCACTCCTGCTTCTTTTGCACATCTTTCTAATCCTCTATCACTTTTCATCACTCTATCATTTCTCGTCGTATCGGTCCCATCTTTTTTATCCACTTATTCTATCATCTCATCATACTTTATCCATCATTTGTCATTTTTCATTCATCAAACTATGTCGCCCCTATGCTTTCATGTAGGCAAGGTTGATCATTTGATCTGCCCCCGGGGCTTTGTCCATCTGTTCCTCTATCATATATCATTGGTCTTTCTGCTCTCCCCATCCACTCCTTTATCACCTATCATCAACCTTTTTACTTTTTTCTATTTGGTGTTTGTCATCCATCATCGCTCTTCATCATCCTCTTTCTGCTTTTATCCATGGTATGTCATCAGTCTTCTATCAAACTATGAGGGCTCTGCGCTTCAACGTAGGCAAGGCTAATCTTTGATTGGCCCCTGAACCCCTAGGTCGCTAGGCTGTGTCAGTATTCTATCTTATGTCATGTCTCTTGTGTCGTTTCATCAAGCTATGCCCTCATATAGCTAGTTCTTAACAAACGAGATCCACTTGTTTCAGTAGATCCAATCGATTTTGAACATCCCGCATCATAATGATCTTTTAGTTTAGTATCCATCATCTTTGGTCTCAATAGGATGTATCCTTCCTAATAGACCTTATCAACCCCATCCATCCCTTGATCCTATGGAAAAGGACATTTGAAATTGATTGCAATATTTTGATGCTTTTGGCTTTTGTTTATCATTTGAGCTCCCTATTATCACTTGTCAAGGCTACCATGATCCATCATATTATGGTGTGTTTTGATTGGTCCACATAGGGGCATATCTTGCTCTTTTTTTTATTGTTGTCTGTTGGGTTGTCCCATGTAGTACCCACCAAGATCCCTATGATCTTGTGTTATGTTGGGGCATCCTTTTGTGCTTGCGGTTATCCCAATATCTGGCCCAACCAAAGTCTTTGTCACTTTGGGGTGTTGGGATAGCCTTCTTGTCTATTGTGTTTGTTTTATGCATTAGACACTAATCTGCCTTGGTCCTTCATACCTTGGTGTATCGTGTCTTATGCTATAGCAAAAATCAGTGCTCTGAAGATGGCAAATTGCATTTAGAATTGCATTTCATTTTCTATTTCATCATCTTGCATGTATCCCCCATCCCTTCATCCTTCTTCACAATCCCCCCATCCCTCCATATTTTCTATCTATTCTCATTCTTTTCCCCCTCTTCTTCTTTTTCCTGACTCTACTGTCAGGGTGGCTCTGCGCTCAGCCGAGGCGGCTCACCCTCTGGTGAGGCAGCTCCACCCCCAGGCAGCACCGCCCTCTGTCGGGGCGGCTCCACCCTCGACCGGGGTGGCTCCACCCCTGGGCGGCACCGCCGTTTGTCGAGGTGGCTCTGCTCTCAGTCAGGGTGGCTCCACACTCTGTTGGGGCATCTTTGCCCCTGGGTGGCACCACCCTCTGCCAAGGTGGCTCTGCCCTCGGCCAGGGTGGCTCCGCCCCTGGGGGCACCACCCTTTGTCAGGGCGGCTCCACCCTCAGGCGACACTACCCTTTGCTGAGGCAGCTTCGCCCCTGGCTGGGGTGGCTCTGCCCTCAGGGTAGCTGCACCCTTCTCCAGGGCAGCTTTGCCCTTGGGCAAAACCGCTTTCTTCCGGGGCAGGTCCACCCTCGATAGGGGTAGCATCGCCTGTGCGGGGTGGCTACGCCCCTACCCCGCTGGCTTTGACTCCCGAAAATTCACATTTTTATGGTTTTTTTTCAAAAACTAATTTCAACCCATTTTCTAATTTCCCCTCACCATCAAAACCCATGTGTTGAAATTTTAAAAATTTATCAAAAAACATATTTTCGAGGGTTTTTATTTTTACACCGAAACTTCCGGAGGCCATAACTTTTGACTCGGGTGTCCGTTTGAGTTGAAATTTGACGGGTGGTTGCGTTATGAGATAACAAGTGGATTCCCGACATTCAAAAAAGTCCATTGGAACCCGTTTTGCCACATTTTCAGGGCCTCAAACTTTCATCTAGGCCCTCAAAATCCCAATTTAGTATTTTTTTCCAACATTTAAAAAAAAAAAATTCACTCATAACTCGAAATGCATATCTTGAATTTGGGATGTTAGTTGGCAATTCATCCTATCTCAATATTGGGTATTTCTTTGAAAAAATTTGGACTCCCAAAAGTATATCCATGAGGTTTCCTAAAACGGCAAAATTTGACAAGTTTTTAAAAATTACCAAATTGGGAAAAATCTGATTGTCAACACTTTATGTCCTTTAAACCCTGAAACTTGGTGTAGAATCAATCCAATCATCTCCTTCAATAATTTTGGTCTTCAATCAATCCTCATCCTGAGCTTAATCCAATCCTCATCTGAGCTTAACCAAACCCCTAATCTGAGCTTTAGTCCATCTGCAGTCCAAATCTTTGGATATCAAAACAAATCTTAAGATCCTTCTCTCCATCTCACATATCAATCTTCTCCTCATCTATTCAATCTCACACAAATCTCCTAATCAAATCCTTGGTCTTGTCCCTAGTCTCGTTACTAGCCTTGACCCATCATCATCATTATCCATTAGTATCCTTCCCTATCCCTTTGGTGTTGTTTTGGGATGTATCCACCTCATCAACAACACTTTTTCATCATCATCATTGGGAGGTATTCTTCCCTATCCTTTAGTGTTTTGGGATCATCCTTCCCTCATCAATACCACTCAGTGGGATGTATCCTTCCCTATCCTTGTGTTGTTTCGGGATCCTTCATTCCCTCATTGACAACACTCCATCCATCATCAACCCATTTTGGCTTGTACTTTGACTTGGGCAACATCACCTTTTGTCCTAAAATCCATTTGTGCTTCATCCATCTCCTATCAATTCTCCTTCTCTCTTGTCCATCACTTCACATCATCTCCCTCATCTCATCTATTTCAAGAGCACACCTGTGTTCTCTTCAACCCACGTGTCCTCTCAAGGGGGCATCCTTAATCCCTCATCCTCATCCTCATCTTCATCCCCATCATCTTTTTTCCCAATCAATCCTTTGATGACTGGGGCATATTTCCCAATCTAACCATCTTCTTCTAGGTTCTATATTTTAATATTCTTTGAAATGATGCTACTTCATAGCACCATCCCAAAGAGGGGAAAAATGTAGACATTCAAATTTGGACACTTAATTTATCCAAATTTATCACTTTTCATCTAAACATTCTCTTATCTAAGTTAATTAAGTAATATTGCTATTATTTAATTAATACCCTTAATACGCAAATCCTAAGGTATTTAATTAATAATTAAATGCTTTTACTCTTTTAATCCTCCTTTTATCAAATAAATTAAATAAATAATACATTTATTTAATTCCTCACATCATTTTCATCTAATCTGATCCATCTCCTAATTTCTTCATTAGGGATGTGCACATACCTAATCCTTGATTAGGATGTGTCACATCCTCCAACTTTTTGCAAGTTGGCTTCTAATCCTTTATAATTATCCTCTAATTATAATTTTAATCAATTAGTCCTTAGTCAACTCTCTCCATCCCCCAAGGAGTTTTTAATTCCTTTTTATTCCTCCTAGAATCCTTTTCCCATGCATCTTCTAGAACAACGACGTGTCACATCAGTCATGTGACATAAACTCCACCTTTTGGGAACATTGTCTTATCCACTAGATTCTTCCAATCATTGTGAATTTAAAATTCACTTTTATTCACCCAAGATTCTTCCCATCTCCCAATGTACTTGCAAGGTACTTGTCCTTCCTCCACATCATGTACTTCTTCTCCACCTCACTTACACCTCATCTCCTCTTAGCCACTTCACCATCCACATGTCAAAATATGAGAGCTTGTGAGTTCTCAACCCAAAATATGAGGGCTTGTGAGTTCTCAACCCACTTCACCATCCTCTTTTTAGGCCTTGGTTCATTCCTTGAAGTGTTATTCTCAATATTATTAAAGAGAAACCATGATTGAATGGACCTTGAGACAAAAATACCAATGTATATAAAATTCCTATTTGAATATAGATATGTTGGTTTATTTGGAACAAGAATATCACATCTCTATATGAAAAATGTAAACCAACATTATCTATATTAAAGATGATTTTTTCTTAGCCCTTGAAATTTTTCAATATAATATTTCACTTCATACATAGGTGTAGTAAGAACAACAATGCATATCTCAATATGAAAGATATATATCAAACACACACATATTTATACTACTAGAACAATGAGATCTTGTTTTGTAATGTTAAACTAGTACTACTACTATTATTAAGAATTGACATTAAACATTACTTTAATTGTGGTGGGATGATAGTAGGTTGAACATACAATAAATGTTTCCTTTATCATGTCTAGGAAATAGAGTATGATTTGCAAGGTCAAAAAACATAACAAGAAAAAACTAAGAGATGAAAAATTAATGAAGATGACAATAAGGACTATACTTTATAAACTTCCACATAAGATGCGTTCTATACATATAGATTTCAAGTAGAAAATAATGCATAGTAACCAACTAACTAAACATATCTTAATAATTCATTAAAAAAATGATAAAATTCCTACATTATCTTAAGATAATCTTATAAAATCCTTTGTGAGGAGTTTTATAGCCTTCTATTTGAAAAAAGGTCAAGAATAACATTTAGATATACAAATTTGATGAAGGGGATTAACAAGAACATTAAAATATAATAAAATGATCATGGAGACATTTAAATAATTATAGACTACACATTAAACTCAATCCTTAATGAGTTACAATAGCAACAAAAACACTTAGATAATGTTCAAACAAAAAAAATACACTCAATATAAATCAAGCTCAACCTATTAAAAGATCTCAAGAAAAATATCTACAAGTTTCTATTCTCTTTGTTCTATATCCATTTCAACAACCAACCATTTTTCTTCTCTAAACAACAAATACACAACCTTTATATATCACGATTTTTGGAGGGAGATTTTATATATGTCTAATCTTCACCAAATCATCTATAAGGAACATATAGACCCTTTCAAAAGATAAATTCCTTAGAGAAGAGATCCACTAGGGATCACAAAAAATTGCATTGCGAAGGAAAACATGTCACACCCTCATAACTATAAATGAGCAAGGACATATAGTTACATGTAGAAACTACAAAACCATGTGTGGAACCACTAGAGACGTAACCACATATTATATCTTGAATTAAACATAAAAGTAGGTCAAGGAAGAGTGGTTTGAACTAAGAAAACTCTACCTTAACCATGAAACATACCCTACCATTGTAGGTATACATAATGGCCTTCAAGGAAACAAGGGAAAAAATAAAATAATGAGATTTCCAACCACTCATAGAGTTGATCATAAAAATTACACCTTCAAAATAAAATTAGGAACTATTTTACAAAGGTAGGTGAGATAAATAGTTCTTAGTGGATAGATAAACTTTTTGAAAATATTTAAAACCACATAATTCATGTGGAAGCAAGATATATATGATTATGAATGGTACACAAAGGATAAATTGTAGGTATAAAAGGGTCAAGTGATCCAAGGAAATGAACACACATGCTTAAAGCACAACAAAAACTACCTCTAACATATTATTACAATAAAAAATTGACCAACCACAAAATCATACATGATCAATGCAACACATTTAGATATATCACAAGAGATTAAGTATAACCCTAGATACCATAATAATATAAAATATTAGGATGGTGAGGGGGAATTTTTCACAATAAAACCATATTTATAATAGAACAAGAAACCACTACAAGGTAGAAGAAAATACATGTAGTAAGGTCCACTACAAGGAAGGCAAAAAATATAGGCAATTAGGGTATTTGGCCTCTGAGGTGGAAAAAAATATGTCAAGAATGCATGTGGTATCAATAATAAGTAACAAGTTAAGGAATCAAGACATAGTGGATCAATGCAACATAAAAAAATAGAATAATTCATTATATAATCGTTATCACATGAAATTGCACCCTGTTGAACATGGGCTCAACATTCTAATAACACAATGGGAATGAACTCAAGGTGTGGGACCTTACAAGATGAGGTCAAATCTCCAGAGAAGGATGGCTTCCTTTTTTTATTTGAGTGTAGATGTGTTGGTCCAACCCAACACATAGAAACCTATCACTAGCCCTACTCTAACAAATCACAAGGGAAAATGAGAGAAGGAATGCATAAAATGGAAAGGGGAGGTGATACAACAAGATTATAAATTGTTTCTTCCTACTTAAAAGGTTGCACAAAGTATCAACAAGATCACTAGAGAAGCTTACACCAGTCTCTATTTTATCAGTTCTATATGAGAGCATAAAGGTTAGGGTTTGAGAGATCAAAGGAGTATAGTTCACCCACAATTATCACTCAATAGATTAACACATTCATACAATCCAAATAAATGATGAGTTTACACTTACATGAAAGTTCCAAGTATTACACAAAATACAAGCATCAAGAAGAGGTAAAAGCAATGATGTTATTAATATAGAGGCATAAAAGCTAATTTTATAGTTGTAGAATGCAAGAATGCATAAGTCTGCTATAGAAAATCTTGGGAAAAGTGTGAGGAAGAACCCTTAAAATGAATATAATAGTTTCCTTTATAGTTTAGGAAGAATTGAATGATTTAGCACCAAACCCTAAGTTGACTAGGATTAGCAGTTGGGAGGAAAATCTGATTTGATTAGATGTAGAGGATATGACTTCAAAATCCACATTGAATCTACCAGGATTACTGAGATGTGCGCACCATACCATTTCATTTATGAATCTATAATGCAAAGTATAAAATTCTCACAAAATCTACCATGAAATCTAACCATGAATGGTCTGCAACAAAGAGAGTGTCTTTGCAACACAAGAGAAGTATGGAAACCACTTTTACATTGAAAAAAGCATGGAAATTTGCATGAAAAATTGATTTGTAACGTGAAATATCAGATCTGGTAGTTGGATTGTTGCTCAACCATGAATGCAAACCCTCTTGTGAAAATGGTGTGGCTAGCTATTGTTAGCTATGAATTCAGGATAGAATTGCAAAATTCAACACTCCAAATGCCTTGACCAAGTTTGAATTTACTTCAAAAGTCTCGACCAATCAGAATACACCATGTCAAAGTTAAAGAACGTGTCATAAGAGTGGGCCCATGGAGAAAATTCATCGCCAAGGTTGCTGACATCAAAAAAGGAAATGTGTTGTTATTTCATTCTTTTGCGGTTGGAAATTGGGCCCACCATGATGTATCTACAAGTTTGTAGAATTAGTCAAAAATTGCCATGATGTGTCAACCTTCTGTATGTCTGTATTCAAAGATTGGGTCCACCATCAAAGGCTTACAAGCTCATGGGGAGGACCTGATATTGCCATTTTTTGTCATCCCGTGCTTTTCTAGCTTTATTTTCCTTTAGAAAAAATTCTCCCATAGACATGCAAAACCAATGAGAAAGCGCAATATGACACCCCGTTCGTGGTTTCGCATCTTGAATTTCATTCAATAAAATATTCCTTGTGAAACTACAGAATCCAAATGAACAAATAGAATGTTGGGGGCAGAGAAAGAAATTGGATTCAAACTTTTGGTCTTGGGTCCAAGAACCCAAAAAGGTCCAAAGTCTCGAAGAAGAAAGACATCAGGGTCAGAGAAAGAAAACAAACTTGGACATTTTGGATCTTAGAGTCAAAATGTGCAATCAAGATTTGAAGGTTCAAAGGGGATCAAAAGAAGAAAAATGGAAGTTAGGAACAAAATTGGACATTTTGGATTTTGTCTAAAATTCTGATTGGAGTTTGAAGTTTTGACAAGACAAGAGAAAGGGGAATTGAGAATTCGAGAAGAAAATAGGCTTTTGGGTTTTGGTCCAAAAATTTGTTCTAGACTTGAAAGTCCAAAATAATTAAATTGAAGAAAAATAGAGGGAGAAAGGAAATTGGGGAAAAAAATGGATTTGGGCCTTAGACCAAATTTGCAGCCCAAAGTTTTAAAGGAATCAAAAGGAAGAAAAGAGAAAAGGAATTGAGAATTGGGAAAAAACATAGACCTTGGTGCAAAAGTCTATTTGAGACCCAAAACCTGAAAGGATTAGAGAGAAGAAATAAAAAGGTGGAATTGGGGAATGAATACAAACTTGGACCTTAGTCCAAGTGTCTATTCAACATTGTTATCACAAATTCAATTTTAATTTATTTAGCATGTGCTTCATACCAAGTTTTTATCTACATCTAAAAATGTACAAGGAAGGAGTTTGAATGGTCTAAAGGCAGTTTCAAAATGCATTAATTAAAATGTCAAATTGTTAATATGCAATTTTTGGAGTTTCAATGCCACCATTGGCAGTCTAGGCACCTGCCTAAGAAGGAATCTGTAGTTTCTAAAATATAATTTTTACCATTTTGTGACAGAATTAAAAATCATTAAGATGGAAACTCTATTTTTTTACTTAGTATTAGCAAGGAAAGGAAGTGAGGTGCCAAAATAAAACTATAGTTAGAGAATGATAACACATCCTTTCATTTTATAGATGTAGAGAATGATAATGCCTAAAAACCTAGTAGAGAGAACAAGAGGGAAAACAAGGGGATGCCAAAACAATCTGAAGATGTAATGGAAAATAGAGAGAAGTGTGAGAGATAAAAAAATAAACGAATATAATAGAGAGGAGGATGATCTAAATAGAGGGGAGAGGGGGCTACATAGAGGAAGAGAAGTGAAAAGAAATTGGAAGAAGAATAAGGGGCTACATAGGAAAAGGAAGAAAGAAAAGCATGAAAGGATAGAGGGGTCGCACCATTTTTATATATGGCCATTTAAACTTAAAATATAAATAGAAATGCATATAACAGAGGTGGTCGATCAGAGAGAAGAAGGGAAGGCTGCACTAGAGAGAAAGGGGATAGCCACGTAAAGATAAAAGAAAACCAACAGGTCGTGGCTTATAAATGAGGATAAAGTTGCAGAATTGAAATGACATGGGTCGAGCATGGAGGAATGAGTGCAAATGAAATAAGACATGGGATTGTAGGCAAGTTGATGGGAGATGTTTATAGAGGAATAAAGGAATTTGGAAACTTGTGAAATGTATAATGTAGAGTGAGAAATCAATAAATTGAAATTAATTTGTGGAGTTATTTTAAATTTGATATGTATGTATGTGGTAATTTGGAAATGAAATTGAATTTGATTTCATCATTTTGGTGTAAATTGGATTTGATTTTAAATTGATAAATGAAATTATCAATTTGATCTGTCATTGGCTATGGCAGAAGATTTACCTATGTAATTTGTGTTTGAGTGTGGTGTTAGAGTATAGTTATGTAAAATTTATTTTCGTTAGATAAGAAGATGAAAGGGTATCAATTTGGTATTTTAAAATTGCTAATTTTTTAAATTTTCTAGCAATGAGAGTGTTTATAAAGAAGATGGTAATATTTGGAAGACTCACTTTTGGACCTCAAGCATTCTCATAATTGGAAAGAACCTATTTTAACTTAGTGCCTCTAATATGGAAAAATCATTGTAATAATGGTGGCATTGAAAAAAATTTAGTCAAAAGAAAGAGGGTATGAAGAGGTAGGTTTGATACCCTTCAAATAACCTTCTTTTATTGTAAATCAAATGCTCTTTACTATAATTTCAGTGATGATGATGAATAAAAAGGGTAAGAGGGATCATATTATCTTAAAACTTTTGAATATTTGAAGAAACCAAATAGGTGGCCATTAACAACAAACATATTTTGTGTAGAAAGGTATTCCTTAATAACCTTTCTGAATTTAGTGTTAAACGTAAACCTCTCGATAACTCTATCAAGAACATTCCAAGAGACCCTATGATAAGTCTTCAAAGGATTAAGATTGAGCATAAAATTGATAGTTTTGTTCTCCTTCAAAGAGTGTAACATATCATGTATAGAAATAATGGAATAAAGGATATGCTTCCCTTGAACAAAAGTTCTTTGCTATTGGGGAATTAATTATGAGAGAAAATCTTGCAACTTGAGAGAAATTATTTTTGAAAATACTATATAAATAAAAATGCACAAGCTAATTGGATGGAACTCTTGGAATGAGGAAGCACTGGCCCTTTTTGAAATAAGGAAAAGGAAAGTAGAATTGATTTCTTGAAGCAAATTACCTATTCTAAGAAACTCCTTGGTAGCCTTCACCAAATCATCCCTCACAATATTCTAAAAATATTAAAAAAGAAGTAGGGAATTCAATCATTCCTAGGGCCATATTTCCTTTGAAGGATAAAGCTACAATTGTAACTTCCTCTTTCAAAATGGGTTTTAGAAGAATTATTAAGTTTTTCTATGGTTATTGGAATAAGGCTCAAAACATTATATTAAATGAATCTATCTTATGTATCATCCCCTAAAAGTAGATTACTAACTTAGAAATTTAAGTAGCTTTATCCATGATTTCATTCTCATGTTTATAACAAACACATTATCCCATATCTTCTTTATTCTTGTATTGTCATAAATTGTCACCTATGACAATTTCACACTATGTTTTTCTCCCCTTTAAGTTATTGGACCTAATTAAGCTTCTAATTTCTAAAATTATGCACTCCATTTATTTTTAATATTTTTGACAATTTTTAAGCACAAAAAATACTCCCATTTAATACTTTGTCATCGACACTTTAAACCCCCAAAAATAGGGTTGGGACACTGGTGCCTAGGGCATCTATATCCCCTATTTTGGATCCAAATTCAAATATATTGTTGTTGATATTTTATTATTTGAAATTCAAATATTTAAAGTTAGTTGTCAGGATCTAATTTTTAAGAAATTAGAATAATAGCCTATAAATACCTAGTTATTGCATTTTTGAATATCAACTAGCAAGAGGTGAACATTAAGAGCAAAAATTATTATCAAGATCATTCAAGAGCAAGTCAAGAGCAACCATTAGAGAATTATTGCAGTAATTCAAGATTCAACATTATATCAAAGTTTATGTGAGTTTGTTCATGTTCATTGTTTGTGAAGGGTAACCCTTCTTATAGGTCTCCAAAGCATCCATGCATCCAAGCATTCAAGAAAATCAAGCAAGCAAGATCCAAGATCCTTGAAGTGATGTGTATGATTTCAATCCTTCAAGGAAGCCATTGAAGGGTGGTGAGTTGCAATATTTTTTGATTTCATCATTCCTTCCTTTTCATTATCTATTTATCATTGACATTTCCATTGTGGAAGTGAAAACACTTGCATGGGGTTTGATTGAGTCAAGCCCCTAAAATGGACCAACATTTCTCCCCTTTGTGAATGTGCAAATATTAGGTTGAAGAGGATCAAAGGAAGTTTGAAGATACTCTATTCATTGTTGCATTTGAAACCCTAGGCCTTGATAACTCATAGAAATTCAATTATAGAAATATCCAACATTGATATAACAAGTTTACAAATAGGAAATGGAAGTGTAGATCTAACTTTAGAAGACTACGAAAATAGATCTGAGATATACCTAGCAGGATAGTGGCACCCTTGGCACCAACGCCACAACAAATTCCATTAAAATTTATACCACAAGTGCACAATCTCCTCCCCTTTTTGTTTTTGATGTTTGATTTCCTTTGTGACATCTAAGATTTTTTGTATTAGCATTAGAACATTATTTTGCATCATTAAGTCAATTAGATCATTGCATTTCATTATTAGGTCATTTCCAAATTTGGTTAGTGGTTGGTTAACTCACCCATTAGGTTGTAAGTCAATCACATAGCTTGTCCAAATCAATCAAAACCCCTTTCCATCCTTGCATTCCATCATCAAATCATACACATATATGAAATCAGGGAAAATTGTGGAATCCTAAGGAAAAAACCAAAAGGATCCCCTTTTTTCCAAACATTTCATTTTGGTGAACCTGACCTATTAACATTACATACCTTCTAAATTTTTCCATATTCATTCTATGTCTAGGTTTTTCTTTGCATTGCTTTGCATTTCTCATTTAGGGTTTCCATTTTACATCATAAAAAGACATAAAAATACAAAAAAAATGGATTCATATGACATCATAGGTTAAAATAGGGTTTATTTTAGTCATTTTAGCTTAGATCTACAGTCAAATTCCATTCATTAGATTATAAAATCATGAAATTGTGCATTGCATGCATTTAGCCATCTTTCATTTAAGTAAAAAAAGAAAGAAAAATTATATAGTTTTGTGTCAAAATTGCATAAAATCATCATTTTCAAACTTTACATCTTGGAATTAGTCAATCATTGCATCTTGCATCTAAAAATTACATTCAAAATTTGTCATTCATATTTCATACATTGGCATACTTAATTTTTCATTTACATAGTCATAAAATTAGTAAAATTTGGAAAAATACTCACTATCAAATCTATCTGCACATAGAATTGGGAACATTAAACAGTAATAAACAAACTCACACTTTGAATTTCCAATCATCCTATCTAGGACATAGGTGCCCTAAGCACCTCTGTCCCACAAATTGTGGCTACAATTTGAATCAACTCTCTATTTTCGTGTTCTCTATTGGATTATTGTGTTTGAATTCTATTTTTGCATTTCAAAATTGTCATTTATGTTCAACATTGTTACATGTTCATATTCTTAAGTTCACAATCCTAAAGTTGAAAAAATATGGAAAATAATTCATTGTTAGACTTGTTTGTGCTTAAACATAGAAACATTAAGATGTATAACAAAAAATCAAAAATTTTATTTTGTAAAATCTTGCCTAGGACATAGGCACCCTAGACATGACTTTCCTACCATTTATGGCTCAAATTTCTCTTAGATATTTATCTTTGTATTTTTTGTTGGTTTTTGGTCTTTGATTTATGTTTTTGGCTATTTTTTTATGTATGTTTGTTAGTTCAATGTTCATCTTGGGTACACTTAAGTGTTTTGGAACTTGTATGAGTTTTATGACTTGGTGTCATATTGCAAATACTTCAGTGAGAAGTAGTTCTAGACTTATGGCATCTTGCATTGGATTTACATCCACTATAGATCATGAGTCTTCTAACTCTTTCATGACAAGTCTTGTCAATACTTGAAACCCATTTTGGACTCTATTCCAGA